>BMAO01031724.1:0-48682 GCA_019973975.1 Trichonephila clavata
ACTACAGACCCTCAACTGAATCTAAGACAGCTTAAATACGCTCAAATATAACTACGTCGCACACTAATAAACTAGCTTCTACTTAATCAAACTCACAGTACCTGAACTTTTTATGCATCGGATCCTAAACTGGAAACTTTCAGGTACTCTCTTCGGCTTGGCCAATGTCGTTGGCTCCACGCTCTGTAATCTTTAACTAATTCCACTCCCTTTTCAATCTTCAACTAACAACTTACTTGCACACTCCAACGTATCAACCTCAGCGTGCCAACTCCAACGTGTCAACTCACGAACCCGCGAAAACAGAATCTATATAATATACTTCATTTACATAATCCCGTTTCCTTACTCGATGAAAGTTGGTTGAAATAAATATTTTCCTTGAAGAGATATGAAGTGATTAGTAGAACCACGTATAAATCCGTCACTCGCTTGCTCCCCTCCAGGGTGTTCTCCCTCACAATTGGGGGAAAACCGAGACAAATCATTATGTCACCTGTATGGTGTTCAAAGCTACGGCTAACGACAGGCGTGCATCTATCCCGTTGCCCTGAGGAATTTCGTGGGCCTCAATCTGACATCGTCAGACAGGTGGCACTAGTAACAACAACAGTTTTAGAAAAGTTAAGAATAAATTTAAGAAAGCTTTTTTTCGGTGAACGCATGCTTATGCCTCTTTGAAACATCAGCGAAGTTTCCTGCTAGACAAGGTGGCAATAGTAACCACGAGAAGAAAAGTATAAATATTGGTCTGAAATCATATAACGTGTACGAATTCAAAATTGGCGATAGACAGTTCAAAGTTAATTTTCATTTATTCCATGCGCAAATCAATCTGAAGAGCGTTACACTCAACTCTTCTCAAAAGATCTTCCTCATAAAAAAAAATACAGCGTTTCAAATTTATTCTGGAAATGTATAAATATTCTTTTTAATGCCCTTTTCCTAAAATGTAACTAATTTCTCATGCTATTAAATCTTAAAGAGCTTATTTGAACTAGTCAGTTCGAAAATATATAAAAAAACTAACACTATTTGATTCTAAATGTTTCAAAAAAGTTAAGGGAAAAAAGAAACTTATAAATAAGCCAATTGCGTTGTTTAAAAAAATGATAAAAATTGTGGATACGAGTTTTTTTGCTGTTAACCTAACTTCCCATTATCTAAATTGCAACCAATTTCCTACCATTTGATTTGATCATAAAAAAATGATTTCACTTAATTTATAAATAAACAAATGATCAAACATGGCAGATGCATTCTTTTTATACAATGTAAAAAAAGGAACAATAATCAGACTATTGCATTGTTTGAAAAAAAAAGATGAAATGAAATTAATTATTATTGTTTTTTTTCCTTCTTTATATAAATTTTCCTCTTACGTAGAAATCACCGAGACAATGTTTTTAAAACACTTAAAAATTTCGGATTGTTGGTTAAGAGTCAATAACCCAGCTAGCGATATGTTGCGCAAGGTTTTTTTTTAGGTCAATCTATTGGCTTGTTAAGATGAACTTGGTGTGAAAGTAAACACGACAAGAGTTCGAATGGTTCTAGATAAGATTGGTTTATTTAAACGTTTTGAAATCATGGGGTGTGGAGATGAGTTAAGCTTTAATTGTTTATAAGAGGCTTTAATAATTAAAGAAAAAGAAAAGGAATTTAAAAATTTCCTTGAGTCACTAGAATAATAAAAATTATAGCAGATTTAAAATTACAATAAACGACCCTATTATTTTCCAAACCGTTGTTCACCATCCAATTTGAAGTTTCCCGTATTTTCTGGAACCTTTTTTTTAATAAAAGGCATTTCCGAAGAAATTGTTACTCACGACCCTTAACAATAACATAATTTAGAAGAAAATGGTTATCAAAGTGCTTATTTTATAGGAAGGAAAATCTATAATATATAAATTGATGTTTTATATATGGCCTCGCTTCAATCCAACACCGTTCAATCGATCACTATGAAAATTGGCAGGTTTATGTATTTTTTTAAGCTATCCTTTTGTTGCATCTCTCCACCAGGTGGCGCTACAGCATATCAACTTTTGCACAGTTCGATCAATCACCAAGTTGCCAACGGTCACCAAAAATGATGCCAACTTGGCTCTTTTGCCCTTATAATGGAAGAAACGGCGTTGATGGCGAATATTACAATTTTAACAAAAAATAAATGTAGCAGAAAGAAATATTAACGTATTACACATCCAGATATAAATTATTTACACTATTTTAAGCATTCATTACACAAAATTTGTAACAATACGATACTTTTCCTGAGCAGCGCAGCTAAGGAAAGTGTTTTCAAAAATCGACCCACAAGGGAGTTATGGGGGCTTTATAAATAAAAAAAAATCCTTTTTATCAGCTATTAGACCTACAGACTTAAAATTTAGCAAATATGATTTTTTGTTCATCTGATATATACAAAAAGCTTTTTTTTTGTTTAATTTGCAATTTACTTAAAATTAACTCATTAGAAACTTCCTCATTCTACATTATGCATTGTTAAATTATTCAATTGATCCGTGCGAAGAACGGGTATACCAGCTAGTTGTATTTAAAAAGTGTAGCTTAAAATGAAATAGTTGAAAATAATTGAATAACTACATTTATACTGTAAACAGTCTGGTATTGCCGTCAGGTATGTAAAATTGAAAATATCCCCCCCCCTGATTTTAGAAATGGCCTTTATGATGCGTTAATTTGGAACTCTCCAGTGTGGAAGTATGACGGGCACAAGAAGAGCAGGGCACAAGCCCTTCCTGTCTATCACTTTAGGGGGAATGATAAAGAAGAGGTTAAACACCAATTCGTTTAGAAAAAGGTTGTCAGTTAGGGCAATGCTGTCCAAACTTTTTATCTACGTGGGCCGGTCAACGTTGGATAATTTCCCCGCGGAGGGTGGGACGTTGATTGCTTATATTTTAGATTGTTTTGATTTAATAATTTTAATATAATTGTATTTAAATATTCCTTCAGAATGAAATACAATTACATATCAAAAAAAGAATATATAGTGATTTAACATGGACTATAAAGTGATTTCCATGGAAAGTAGCACAAACCCTAGAGAAATACATCACGAATAAATAAAATAGAAATAGTTTAATGTTCTTTGGGTGTCCAGGTACCACTTGATCCACGGACCGTTCCCGGTCCGCGGCCAGAGGGTTGGGGTCCACCGGGTTAGGGTTTGTCGTTTCATTCTATGCATGATCTTTGTTGATCAAAGTTAATTATATATATATATATACTAGCTGACCCGGCAAACGTTGTTTTGCCAAATAAATTATTTCTAGTGAATATTTTGGAAGAAAAATAAAGAATAACAAACTCATTGTAAGTGTGTGGGGATGTGGTATATGACTGAAAGAGGAGTGATGGTAAATTGGTAAAAAAATTTGTGATTCGTTTGGCATTGGCAATGAGCCCACTTTGTGATAAACTTGGCCTTTGACTTTGAATGTTGAATTAAATTGTTGACCATTTGCAGCATTATTTTTAACTATTTCTGTTGCTCCGAACGATGTCATTTGGAAACATGAATTGAATGTTCGAATTGACTTCAAGGACAGGTTAGAATCGGGATCCGTACCGATAAGTAAGCCGTTCAATGGTTCAGGTGGTCTTTCAATTTCCGGTAGTTGCACTTTTCCTGATGTGCAACACATATCGGTTGGCTCATTTTTAAATTTAAGCGCATTACAATGCGGACATTTCTTGTCCATAGTATTAATTGTCACTTTCGAATGAGCGTAATATTTAACATTTTGCTCATACTCGAATGCTAGACGACGGGATGAATCGGATGTAAATGCTCGATGTACTTGTTGGCGTTCTTGGTCATTTGCTCTGAGTGTGTCAAATAGGAATCGACGCGCTTGTCTTTGTTCTAATCGTCTTTGTTGATTTTGTTCAACTCGTACCTCAAAAATATGGATGTTAGCTCTAAAAATGAACTCTGTAAAACGTTTTTCATTATGTTTCATATGTGTTTCAGCATATTCATGAAAAATAAATTTAGGCGATATAATCCTTCAATCATCTGTGCTTTTCGAAGTATCATAAAACTCTTTCACATGGAATAAAGCTCAACAGAAATGTATTATTTACAACTTTCCTAAATGGCAGTGATTTATTTATCTTCCTATAATTTTTCTCCGGGTCTGGGTTTTCTTTTTTCTCTGACAGAGTAGTATTTTCACATCTGGCGCGAAACCGATTTTCGACGCCAAGCGAAACAACAGACAGAGGTTTTAAGGTTTTCAATTAATATCTTCTCAACTAATTGCAATGTCGGAATGAAAAATTGTTTACGTCCTATTCTCAGATCTACTGAATATACGCACAAAATTTCATAAGATTTGGTCTAATCGTTTCGGAGGAGTTTGGCTACAAACACTGTGACACGAGAATTATATATATATATATATATATATATATATATATATATATATATATATATATATATATATATAATATGTATATATATATATATAAAATATGTATATATATATATATATATAAAATATGTATATATATATATAATATAAAATATATTAATAAAAATAATACATTTAAAATAATATATATATATATATATTTATATATGTATATATATACACGGATAAGTAAGTTATATACACTACGTATGATGGGGTTCACGCACTTATAGCTAGGACTCAGGAAATGCACAAGCAAAAAAAAAAATGAGGACTAGCCCCTTCGGGACGAACGTCGCACCCGCGCGCCAGCACGAAACACCGTCAGGAGACGAGTGTCGCGTATCTGCGCCAGCGTATTTCTTCCTCACAGGCCTAGCGACTCACCGGTGCGCCACGGATCTGGAACGTTTTTTAAGCTCAGTTTTTTGGCAATAGATGGCATTCTATGTCCATAAGATTTGAGATACATGGAGATCTGACCTTCTACTCGAAATGAGAGAAATATTACTCACTTACACGTGGTTTTTGTTTTATAAACATAAGGGGAAAGGAATGTTTGAGAATTGAGTGCTTTACGACTACTCTTGAAATGAACATGTGGTTTTTGTTTAGAGTGAAGATGAGAGATTTATTTTCGCTAAAGCATTTGATTTGGGTTTTCAGTCTTGTTTTTTATGGATAATTAGATCTGGTAGACAAAATTTGTCTTTTTTCCCCTTACTTTTTTTACAAGGTCGACTTTTACAAATGCTTACCATAAAATGTTTAAAAACGTACTTAAACTAAAAGAGACTGAAGTATATTAATACGAAATATTTGAAGCATTATATACTCTGAAGCCTTTCGTATTATATACAGAATAATATTGAACAACGCGTTTGTATTTCGGTATTTTTATGGATTTAGGCTTAACTACGCAAAACCTTCCGGCCTGTGAGTGAGACTCGCGTTGGAAACCTCCGGCCCTGTGGCGGAACACACGCGTTTGCATCCTCCGTCCCGAAAGGGCTAGGCAAGTTGGAGGCGAGTTCAAATTAAGAGGATTTTGTTTTATTTCTAATGGGTTGTGGATTGGTGTTGTACCATTACAGATCTAGTACATTCCCCGAGAACTGGTATCTCTTTTTTAGTGTGGCACCATACAGGCGGATACCAATCACTGCAGGTAATTTTGAAGCCCGGTTTCCTCCACAAAAAGGTATGTCAGCAGCTCTGAGAAAAAAAAAATTGTGTTTTCTTGATT
The DNA here is from genome assembly GCA_019973975.1 of Trichonephila clavata. NCBI lineage: Eukaryota > Metazoa > Arthropoda > Arachnida > Araneae > Nephilidae > Trichonephila > Trichonephila clavata. The sequence continues at coordinate 5,695 of BMAO01031724.1, forward strand.
GATTGATTTTTAAAAAAGTATTTTACAGAATAAATATGATAATCGAGATAATTGCGTAAAATATTTTTTCAGTTTAAGGTATCCGACCGGTTGCGACAACTTTCTTTTAAAAAAAAGAGAGAGATGGGGATTTTTTTTGTTATTTTTAGATTTGTTTATTGTATTTTAAGAAAAATGTGTTAAAATTAAGAAGAGAAAAAGAAATTACTATTACTAAAATGGGAAAAAATATGTAAAAATTGACAAAAAATAGCAAAAACGCGGCCCATTCTGCACCAAAGGTTTATAAAGAAAATTTTAAATTTTTTCAATCTAATGTGTTTCTATATTATTCAATTTTGAAATGACCTTCAGGATAAGAGATATTTTCTTTTTTACAAAAACTACAGCACTTTATCTCGGTTACTATATGAAAATGTTTAAAAAGTCAGTGATTCTATTCACATAAGAGACTGCAAATTTTGTCATAAAATAGTGATTGATATATCTGAAGGTTAAAACAGTTCTACTATTATACAGAACTTACAGAAAAAATCTCAGTTAATTGTGTTCAAAACTTTTTGAGCAATCGCTGACCCCGTTTGATTATTTTCAAAAAATCCCATTTCGAGTAAAACGCGTTTTAAAGTATGACATCTTGCTTAAAGTAATGGCATCTGCTTTTACTAAAACACTTGTAGTTTTTGTTCTAGCAAACGGAAAATGATAAACTTGGTATTTTTATAAAGCTAATAAGATGGCCCATAAAATAAAATCATAAAAAAATTTGCCAATTTTTGGCAAAATTCAGTCTTAGGGTAGTCGGACCTTAAGCTGTCTCATTTTATAGTTACTATTTTTTTTTTTTTGCTCCGTATCGACAACCTCTTTCATATGTTGCTTACATTATAAACTTGCGAGCGTTTGAAGTGAATTAAATTTTTTAACTCTGTATTTATGTTTGTAGAAGTACAAAGAAGTATCGAACTAATCTTCTTTCGAATGAGGATAAGCTCAATCAATGTTATAAGCATTACGCGAGTTTAGTTTTGAATACGATAAGCTTAGACTTAAGATACATCTACCTTCCTGAATTAATTTCATTGTAACATGCGAAATATTATTCTAGTATTGTGTTTAACTTTTTAAAATTATATTGTATTTTACTTAGCCTGATTTTCAAAGGTTATTTTACCTCTCAAACTGAAAAATATTGCGAAGTTTTCTAGCTTATATAATAATTGTTTCAGTTCTTTGTATTTTTTCGTGAGAAAATTTTTTCTATGAATTCAAGAAATTCACAGTTTTGCAAATGAGATTCAGACACTATTATAGAGAGGGCGGAAAATAATGTATATAATGACACGTTAAAAATACAGAATTATATAACTGCAGTCATATTTTTTAAGGTATCCGACTATCCTAAAGTTGTGAATTTTAACCAAAAATTGACAATTTGTTATGATTTTATTGTATAGGCAATCTTATTAGCTTTTTAAAAATACCAAGTTTAATATTTTTTATTCATTAGAACAAAAACTACAAGTGTTTTAGTTGAAGAAGATGCCATTACTTTAAGAAAGATGTCATTCTTTAAAATGCGTTTTACTCGAAATGTGTTTTTTGAAAATGTTCAAACTGGGCCAGCAAATTGCTCAAAAAGTTTTGAAAATAATGAACTGAAATTTTTTGTGTACGTTCTGTATAATAGTAGAAGTGTTTAACTTTCAGATCTATTGATCACTGTTTTATTACAAAATTTACAGCCCCTTATGTGAATATAACCGCTTCTTTTTACGCAATTTCATGTAATAACAAAGATAAAGTGTAAAAATTTGTATAATTTTTTTTGTAAAAATTAAAATATCTCTTATCCTGAAGGTCATTTCAAAAATGAATAACATAGCGACACATCAAAATTGAAAAATTGAGAATTTGTTCACTAACTTTTGGTACAGAATGGGTCACGTTTATGTTATTTTTTGTACATTTTCACCCATTTGTTCCCATTTTAGGAATAATGTTTCCTTTTTCTCTTCTTAATTTTAGCATATTTTTCTTAAAATATACTAAACAAATCTAAAAACAACAAAAAATACCCATATCTTCATTTTTTTAAAAAAAAAAGTTGTCGCAAGTAGTCGGATACCTTCAGGACAGGATTGTTGATTTGGATAATATATAGAAAAGTCTATTATAAGTTAATTATCACTGACAAGTTTGTTGTCATTTTCCTTTTTAGAATAATTTATAAACAAATTAGTAACTGAAAAAATAGACATATCGAACGAAATGCTTCCTTGAATTAATGGGGTTAAAGTTCATTTTTAGTGAAAATTTAAAAAAAAAGAGATGTAGATAAAACCATTACCAATATTAAATAAAAAGAACTGAAATTCGATTTATTCTATCTTAGAAACAAAAAAAACCGCATCGCAAAAAGTTGTGAAAAACGGTTATATATAAGCACTCCTATTTTTAAAACTAATATTTCTTTAATTGTTCTCTTAGTGACATTTTTAAAGTATTTTTCACTCAATGAACATAAAATACAGACTACTTAATCATGACGCCTATTACAGTTATTAACAGTTAAAATTTTTATTTAAAAAGGAATGAGAATAAGACTTTTTGAAAGTAATTTAGGATACACTTTATAAAATATTCATTAATAAAAATATAAATTAAAAAGAGTTTTGCCTCTAATAATGAAGTCTATCCTTCCGTATAAAAATAAATTTTGTTCAGAGAAATATTTAAAATAAGCAAATTGATCTTAATTCGTTCCTTCAAGTATAGTAGGAAAAAATGGATTCAAACAATTTAAATCATTTTTTTTATTTAATCATAATAAATACTACTATATACTTTTCTTGAAATAATGAGTGTTTGTGTTGAAACTGTGAAATGTAATTGTTTATATTTAGTCAAACTAAGGTATTGCCTCTGGGCATGAATAATTATAACAAATACGCATAAAAAATGCTATATATACATCTGAAACAAATTTCCTTCTTTTTTTCTTAGAAATGTTGATCCAAGGAAAGAAAAATATTTTGTTTGTTTTCAGAAGTCTATCTTCCTAAGAGAATTGAAATATTTTTTAATAGTTCAAATTTTATTTATATGTAACCATTTGTCTTCCATTTCTAAAAGATAATATTTTAAAACTCCATAGTTCATATTTTTAGTATTTGAAAATATTTTTAGAATCAAATTTTGCAAAAACCACTTCGCAACCTTTGAATGTTAGTCTTAAGCACATTTTACTAAACAAACAATCCCCCCCCCCATTGTCAACAGCATTGCCACCTTTTTTACGTCAAGGATCAAATCTTACGTAAAGCCAGTTTTTTCGCGTGCTCCCATCGGGTATTTCAAAGCGAATTCAATCTATATTCTTCCCTACACAAAATAGACTTCGTGAATTTCGAAATAACTTATATCCTTATAGAACTACGGGGGTGGACATTTTTCCCCCTCATCTGTCTCGACTCCTAAAAATTCTCTTAGAAAAAAGTGTTTACTGTTATACTTAAAGAAATTAGTATTTATTTTTTTATTTGACTCTACAAGAAGTGTTTTAGGCTCCCGCTAAAATTCTCAATATTTTAGGAAAACATTTCTTAAGAATGTAAAACTATTGAATCATACATTTGGAAAATAGAAAATTAACAGGTACAGCTTGATGAAATATGGCTCATATGCAAATGAAATCAAACAACCAAGCAGATAAGTGATTTATCCAATGGTAACCTATTTATACGTAGGAGAAAAGTGACTCACACACTCACTCGTCAGAAGATATGCAGAGTTATTAGACGTACAGACTTGAGGGGTTCAGTTTGTTTCTTTTATATAGATTAGAGATTCGATATATATATATATATATATTTGCAGCTATAAAGTCTATAATCTTAAAGTTTAGCAGGCATGTTTTTTAAATAGAGATCCACTAAGAACGGATTTTGTTGAAAATTGATTTCCATATTTCCAAAACGGTTTATAGAAGCGCGAAAGATAAGCATACTTCCGTTTCAGAAATTTCAGTTTTGTCCATTTAAATCAGGGGGGGGGGGCTATAAAAATGTTTTGAATACAATGAAAACCTTCATGCCAGAATTTAAACCAGTGCTTCTCAAACTTTCAACATTTGTGACCCAATTTTGAATCATAATTTTCATCTCACCCCTCTCCATACAATAAGTGAATGCAATAATGACACTAAATCTACAATGATACTTTAATTATAAACTGTACCAATTATAAAGATAAGTATTAAATTTTGTATATGACATAGCAAATATTAAACTTTTTCTTAACTTAGTATTGATAAATTAATTACCAAATACATTGAGCTTTACTGATACATTTATCAGTATATTATACCAGTGTAAGTGTGTGTTTTATTTTTTTTTATTATGTCAGAATATATTTTGTTTGATCCCTTTCAGTAAATTAATAATTTTTTAAACAATCTTTTATTTTCGAGTTTTTGATTTGCTCATGCCCCCCCCCCGTGTGGTTATGACGCCCCTTCAGGAGGGGGGGTGCCCCACAGTTTGAGAAAAGCTGATTTAGATAAAAATAACTATAAAAAAACAATACATATAGTCAAATAATTTCAAGAAATATTTAGCGAAGGGAGTGAGTGCATAAAGACTAGTACAGTGTCACGAATCCATAAAGTTTGAAATTACGCAACGTCGGTGACTATATTTTTTGAAGTAACGCTGAAATTAAAATTTATTTTTTTTGTTTTTCTTGAATCAATAGAAGTAAAACAAATGCATTTTATTAAATTAATTTATCACTCAATTTTTAAACCAGTACCTTTCAAAATCGTTTTAAAAAATTAGCATTTAATTTTATTAATTTAAAAGTTCTTGTAAAATAATAATTAGTGTTTTATTTACAAGACATCGGAATCATATTGAAAAATTAACTTAAGTTATAAATTCTTAATTTATTTTGCAAAAAGTTGAATTTAGTTCACAGAAAGTCGATTTGAACTTACAAAAATGTGGATTTACGTTACAGTAATTTGTGTATTTGTAATTATATTTTCCATTTCTATAAAGATAATTACCTCTATAGAATTGGAATTATACCGACCCTTATTCACTAGAATTAGACATGAATTGAATCAAACACTCCTTTGAAGTACCCAGGCAATGACGTCTATTTCTCACACCGATAGTAAAAACTTCAAAGACGCAACACCAAGCACAAGAGATAAAATGGAGCAACGTTTTTCAGTGTAAATGAAGTGAAGGGTCTAATCGACAATAGAAAGGTCTTCCAGGTTCAAACTCCTCAAGAGAAGCTGTTTCATTATCGCCTCAGCGGTCCTAAGTGGATGTTGGAGGACATCGGTGAGTGGCCACTAAGGGCCTCCTCGAGGTGTTGGAGGAAAAGCAGATCAGCAGGTTGTTCTCACCTTTGGCTAATGTTTTGCTTTCCTCCGCTAGGAATGCTGCGTCGAAAGGGAGCGCCCGAAATTCTATTTCCACAGGAAGGAGCAAAATCGGTTCACTTCAATTGTAACGGTGGATTTAAATAGGTAACAGCAAAAATCAGATCTACTGAGAGCATTTAGGAATTCCCACTGGACTGCTTCTAGTCCGTTACAGTGCTCTAATTTTTTACTTGCAAATTAAAAGAATACTGCAGCGTTTCTCAAACTGTGGGGCTTTTTCCACTTAGGCTCGCGTGTTTGATGTATTGGGGGTGTAGAAAATTGGAAGTGCAGAAAATTAGGGGTGTAGGGGGAAAAGAAATAAATAAACAAATTCTCTGAAAAAAGTAAATCATCAGCAAACACTGTCAAGGTCTTTTTATTGCATTCCAAAGCCTTTGCAATAATTTTATGGACAGCGGTGCACAGAACATACCGTACTTCGGAAAGACGTATATATACGTCCGGGGTAATTAACGCTTTGGCTAAGCGAGATGTTTATATACGCCGATGGTACTTAAGAGGTTGAAATCCTATTGTAGATTTAGCGTCGTATAGTGTTATTGAATTCTATACATTATTATTGTATGGGGGCGATGAAAATTATGATTAATATTATGTCTCAAATACTGAAAGTTTGAGAAGCCCTGGAATACTGCATTCATATTCTGAACGCAACTATTCGGGGAGATACATATACAAATTCTTACAGTTGTTTTGAAAAGTTTTGCTAATGTGTTTCATAGTAAATTTTTTTTTACGTCAATTTTTAGTCATAGACAGAAAAAGATATGTATAGAGCAGGGATGTATTTGATTGGTTTTTCTTATCGTTACACGTGGGGTTTTGAGCCTAATTTTCAATAGAGGTTTGTATTATGTATTTTATTGTACTATTATGTCGAAACTTAATGCTGAAGGGGAAAGTTAGGATTCTGCAAAAGAATGCTTGACCCTATAAAACTGTTCTAAATCAGTGGCAGTTTTATAAATCATATTAGTTATCCATTTTAGTCCAGTGACCCTTTCTTTATATTCTCTTAAGAGTTCCATGTTTCGGGATCTTGGGGACATTACTAATAGTTTAGTTCCCGTTTGTCTTGGGCTTTTTATTAATTATCTATTTTTATTTTATATACAGTCGAATTTTGATAATTCGAAGTTGGAGGGACCAATGAAAAACTTCGAATTATCAAGTGGATAGGAAAAACTCCCAATATACTGTAAGGAAATTTCTTTTCTATCACATTTAAATTTGAAACAATGTAATAAAACTATAGTTGCACATGTGTATAAAATTATTTTAAAATAGTTTTTAAAAAGCACATATATACAATATAAATATTATACAGAATTTATGTATAAATTTATGTATAAAACTATTTTAAAGTATTTTTAAAAAGTACATATAATACAGTATAAATATTATGCAGAAGTGAAAAGTCCTGTATTAAAATAATACATTCAATACATGGATACATAATCCTACGCATCTCTTCTTCACAATAGTGGACCATCCCTTCTGAACACATGTATAGCAAAACCACGTGTTAAATGAAAGATATGGACTGCTGACAACAGGTACGATTGGTCTATTGTCCATTTGAAGAAGGAAAGCAATAAAAGTGTATTTTCGTCTGATGAACCGGAACATACTAAAAAGAGGTAGCAGACAGACGGTTATCAATAGGGCTACGTTACAGGGCAGACACGCAGATACAATTCAACACAACTTGTAAGCTTCAACCTGTTTATTACAGGACATCACATGATAGTAGGTTTTTGAATTGTCGAGAGTTTTATAAGATTACTTCGAATTATAGCGTGTTGTGTAGTCTGGCCAGCCACAGAGTTTACTTCAAAATATTGAGTGTACCCAAACGTATTGTTTTAGTTCGAAATATCAAGAGTTTTTCTAGGGACTGAACATGTACTTCGAATTACCGAGAGGTTTGTATTATCGAAGGTTTGAATCATCGAGAGTCGACTGTATATGGATACGGTATTTATTCATATCTAAGCCACCATTGATTCCAACCCACACCCCGATTTCTCTACACGTTTTTATGAACAAATAAAAATAGTGTGGCAAGGTTAATCGATATCCAATATTTGCACAATTAAAAAAATAATAAACGAAAACTAATAAGAGGAGAATAATTAATTTATATTTTACCTGTATTAACCTAAACCTGCACACCTAAACCTGTAATTGCCCTAACCATCAATGTCATGTTCAATTTTCCCCATCCAACGAATTCCTCCCCCTCCATCGATTCTAAGCCGCCCCCGACTTTCAATAGCATTAACATCGGGGGCGGGATGCAGCTTAGATTTGAACACAAATACGGTTTTTTATTCAGGTAATCTTTTATCTAAATTTTCATCTAATAATACAGCAATGGTACTAAAATTCAAACTATTTTTTAAGCAATTCGACATATTCTTTCTTCAAGAATTAGAAAAATGTTTTATTTTTAAGTATTGCTTACTGCATTATTTCATCTTACATATTTACATAAGGACCAAACTTATTTTCATTTCGACATTTTGTAAAATTTTAATTTTTTTTCTATCTGTCTGTTCTACTTGTTTTATCGAATCCATGTTGATTTCCGAAGTTAATTTATGAAAATATGTAAAATCTGAAGCGAAATGCATCTTACACTTTTGCGGCTTAAGATTCCTCTAACAAGGCAATTCGAATCAAAATTGTACTTAAAAAAAACAACTAAAAAACACCCTTTTATAGTTAAGTGAACAAAATTGTAACTTGATCTTTTATTCGCTAAATCTGACATTAGTCGCCAAATCTGGAAATGGGATCTGAAATGAGTCACCAGATGCGGGATGGGATCTAAGAATGGGAAATCGTTAATCCTGATGATCCTTATCAGAGCAATGGAGTACACAATACAAATTATTGTATTGTCATCGGTCCTGGACAAGTGAGCAAAATTTCGAAATAAGCTGACCTTTTAAAGCGGGTAAAAATGGAGTTCAAAGATTCCGTTACATACAAGTGAAGCTTATAAAAGGGTGTTTAAAATAGCGAGAAAGATGTTAAATGAATTTGCTTTATATCGCGTGCAAGGGTATATATTATTACTCTTAATTTAATGTATCAGATAACTTTAAAAGAGTTATACTGAATCAAGGTTGTATTTGAATTAAATTTTAATCATACTTTACGTCTCATTTGCCCACTTATATCTTTTGGTCCTTCAAGAAGAGATCTATTGCGGTTATATTAAACTTCCAGGTCAATGAGTTAAGCTGAAAAAAATAAGATATTTATTGACCTTTAAAGAGCAGGTGGCTTACATTTCAACTCAAAGATATAATCGCATGAATTTTGTATGAAAATCTACCGATGCTTTCCTCCTTCTTTTAATTGCTTTCTTAATGCTAAAAAATTTCCTTGGCCCATAAATAGTGATTTTGATATCTTTCTATATTATTTTTTAATAATTTCAGGTGCAGTACTTTTTGCCAAAAAGAAAAGTATTTTTGAATACAACAAAACCAAGAAATTATCTTTTTCCAATTCCAGTCCATCTTCTTGGTCTAAAAGAAGAAACTTCTTTTCTGACATCATCCCATGTAAAAACCAACACCCTTCTCCTCCTTGCAATTATAAACCTCCCCCGCAGGTGTGGGGAATGGTGCCAAACACTCAATAATCTATCGTCAACAGTAGTCAGACATTACAGTGAATATTTGACAAATTCTCTTGTTTTCAGACATGGGGGAAATAAAATTTCCTCTCTTTTTCCCTTACTTTCTCAACTATAAACATCCACACCGTTTAGCAGATGAACGAAACTTCAACTCGTTTCTATTGTTTTACCAATTGCAAGGCCAATCATTGTCCCCAAAGGGACAAGGGCTGCATAGCCGAATTGATACATTAATTGATTAATTGTTTCACAACCTAAAACTTCTCGAAGCAACTTGAATTATATTGGAGACGTACCACTCAAATGACGCCCACGTCACCTCGTCTTGAAGACCCATCGTGTAGAGAGGGCTTATGCACATTAAATCTGCCAAGCTTAAAGTCCTCTTACTGGCCCGGTATGGTAGCTTGGGGAGAAGGTGAAAACTCGGGTGTCATTCTCTTCACTTGATGTAGGCACAACATTATGACGTCCGTAGCCAATAGCGTACGTGTTGCTGTATAGTGTGAAGTAAATATAACTCACACAGTCTCAATCAGTCCACACCATGCTAACGTGATGACTTTGAGCTTCGGTGGATTTGACCTAAGAGTATATCAGCGCCGCGCTATTATGCTGCGAGGCATTGGTGGTATGAGGTCTCGAACTCTTGACCGGATGGAGGTAATGGCAGTTATTACGCCAATACCATGGCCACTTGATTGTTGCAACAAATAAAAAATTATGGAGTAGCAGAATATCCATAAATCTAAATTAGTTATCCCATTTAATGCTAAATTTTAAATCTATAAATAGAAATAAAAAAAAATGTCAGTTTAATTTATAAGAATTTGTGGGGGTGGGGGTCTAATCGGCACCCCCCCTCTCTCCGTCATGCGCGCCTCTAGGTGTGGGGGGGGACAAAACATCACCAACGAACTCCATAATAACAATTAGTTTTATTTATTCCTTGAAAACACACTTAAACAATCACAAGTGAAACTACAAGAGGAAACCTAGGAGTGATATCTAAAGCGTTGTCTATTCTTAATACCCAACTCTAAGTAAACCCGACTACGCGAAATAGGTAAGGAGAACAAGCACTAATGAACCGATAGCTAATTCTATAATTCTACTATCTTAAATCTTCAATATAATAATTTAATCTAAGCAACTACTTTCTTAACTCGCGCTAGGTTTGTGAATGAAATATTCCAATATTCGCACTTACGTAACGGCTTCCCGGCTCCTTCTATCTTACATCTACAATACCTAGACTTTATGCAGTCAAACTAATTTACATATCACGTGTTCTTCTTGAAAGGCTGTGAATTAATGTGAATGCTAGCCCCAAAGTTTCCCCAAGAGGATTAATAGGAAAAATATCGCGAATTATATTTTTAAATAGAAATAACAACAATAAAAAAGTAAAATGCAAGCAAGTTAATGAAAGATATAATACCTTTCAAGAAGAATTTATTCTTAAATTCGAAATGCCACAAAGAAATCCAACAATTCAAAAAGAAAAAAACAACAACCTTAGTTTGAAAAACAGAATAAGTGGCATTTTTTAAATATAGGGTATGAGGGAAAAACACTAAGGATTGAATCTTAGATAGCAGCTTGGTAAATACCATTCACTTAGCAGGATTTAATCGAATTTGAATTCGCGTTATTATACTTTGAAAGAACATAAAGCGTTTCTTTAAAGCAATAAAGGATTATTTTTTTCCTCAAAATAATTTGATGATTTAAAAAACTGAAATGTTAGACTTCTTATAATCGAATATACTATTCTTTTACTTATTTTTTCTGATGATTTGCCAGTAAATAAAGAGAGAGAAAAATTCCTCAAACCAAAATAGCAGCATTCTGAAAAACATCCGCATGTTTTTTTGTCAATAGGAATCTTCCAGAAGGAAAACACGAAATATAAATATATTGAAACCTATTTTAAACAGGTTTTATCGTTTCACCGTGCTTATGTATGTTCTTAAAAATTGTTTTTTGATATTTTTATTGAATCATTTATACTCAGTTTTATTTTTGAAAACAACATCAAATTTTTCGAAAAATAAGGTCTCTGTATAAGTTCCATTAAAAAATCCACTCCATGCATATATATTCTTTAACAAATTTAAAAACTTATGTCGTTTGAAGTAATCTGATTAACCTTCTTAAAATAAAGAATTGAAAATGTTTAAAGTTTTTTGAGTCTTAATAAGCTTTTGGATTTTACTATAAGTTTTGTCTTTATTCATGTACAAGGGGATTATAATGAAAATTACACTTTCAAAATGCAATTAAAAAAGAACCATTGGTCGGAATTACTTCAAATTTTACTTGAAAAAGGGGGAAAAACAGTATGGCATGAGAAGAAAAAAAAGTTACTGAGTGTAGAAATCGATAGCGCTGTATTGGCAGCTACAAGTAGCATTTTGAGTCGAATTTAGACACAGCTTTGGCATCAATTACACATTAAGCCAACTGATCTGTGCAATGTGCATGATGGTATAAGTTTTTTGACGGAAGAAATTGAGCGCCAAGTCATCAAGAGTTGGTGCACTGTTAATGAAAAGTCCATCTATCACGGCAAGGTCTTAACTTATTGGATGAAAAAAATCGGTTTTAAATTGTCCTTGGACCAAAAATAGCATTTAAAGCAACAATGAAAGTACCAATGATTTTCTTTCTTACACCAAATGTTTTCTCACTTCTTCAAGTATATTCAGACCTAATTTGAAGCCATTCTGAGCAATGGTTCATCTTTACAGAGTAGAGGTTCAATCATATTCACCCTGTATATACATCTGTACAAGGAATACAGTTTCCACTGAATATAGGTAGAGTTCAGCATTCTTAATCAGCTTTAAGGTATCCGAGTACTTGTGAGATTTTTTTAAAAACCTGGAGACATGGGGATATGGGGTTTTTAGATTTGTTTAGTACATTTTAAGAAAAATATGCTAACATTAAGAAGATAAAAAGAAATTATTATTACTAAAATGTGTGTGGGAAAAAGTTAGTAAAAATTTACAAAAAATAACATAAACGCGGCCTATTCTGTACCATAAGTTTATGAACAAATTTTCAATTCTGATGTGTTGCTTTGTTATTCATTTTTGAAATGACCATCAGGATAAGGGATATTTTAATTTTTACAAAAACTAGAGCACTTTTATCTTAGTTATTATATGAAATTGCTTAAAAAACAGTGACTATATTAACACAGGAGACTGTAATTTTTAGATTTGTTTAGTACATTTTAAGAAAAATATGCTAAAATTACGAAGAGAAAAAGAAATTATTATTACTAATATGGGGAAAAATTGGTAAAAATTTATATGTATATATATATATACAAAATAACATAAATAGAGCATACTCTGTACTAAAAGTTCATGAAATTTTTTTTAATTTTTCAATTCTCATGTGTTTCTATATATGTTATTCATTTTTAAAATTACCTTCAGGATAAGGGATGTTTTAATTTTTACAAAAAACTAGAGCACTTTATCTTAGTTATTATATGAAATTGCTTTAAAAAAAACAGTGATTATATTAACACAAGAGACTGTAAATTTTGTAATAAAACAGTGATTGATAAATATGAAGGTTAAAACACTTGTAATATTATGCAGAACATACACAAACAAATTCAGTTAATTAATTTCAAAACTTTTTGAATAATAATATAATTTTTTTTGATTATAATGATAATAATATAATTTCTGTTTCTCTTTTTAATTTTAGCAAATTTTTCTTAAAATGTACTTAACAAATCTAAAAACAACTAAAAAATCACCATATCTTCAATTTTTAAAAAAAAATAAGTGTCGCAAGTAGTCGGATACCTTAATAATCAATGCTAACATTCAACACTGAGTATCTTTCATTGCAAGGACAATGGACTAATCTCATGACAGTCTCGTGATAAATGCGATCACGTGTTCTCAATCGATTTCAAAACGGACATCAGCTTCGTACTTATTGTTCTACTGGTAAAATTTAGATGTGTTCTCAAATTTCAGGATTGGGTAAAAATGTTCAAATATTAAGAGAGATTCTTCAAAAACAATTCCAAAAATACAAAAAAAATTCTTATATTATACGTGCAATTTCAAATCAAGTGCGTTTTGTTTACCTATGTCTTTTCTTATAGTTGATAAATAAGTATTTTTTTGAAAAAAAATCTCTGCAAAAGAAAAAGCTGGCATCAGTAAAGAACATTAACTGATTGGTCGGAAGCACGTGATTGCGTTGATCACGTGACGATAATGTCATATGAACTTAGACTGATATCTGTCAACTGTTACAAATCTTAAAAATTTCGTAAATTTTAAAAAATACCAATCTTTTTACCTTAAAACAGTGCGTCTCAAACTTTCAATATTTGCGACCCAATATTTAATCATAGTTTAATCAATATTTAATCAACTCTTAATACAATAACAATGTATTTGAATTAAAAAATTCTACACTTTGACGCTGATGGTACAATACGACTTTAACCACTTAAGTGTCATCGGCGTATATAAATGTCTCACTCAGTCAAAGCGTATATGTACGTCTTACGTACCATCTTTTCTGTGTACTGCTATCCTTAAAATAATTCCGAAGATTTTGGAATGCAAAAAAAAAACAACCTTGGCAGTGTTTGCGGAGGATTTGCTTATTTATTCCTTTCTCCCCAATACATCACATACGTACGTGCATACGTAGAAAATAGTGACATTGTAGAGTGAATTGCGTAAATTTAATTCGCAGTTGAGAGATTAATAATAAACAGTGCAAATTATCAAGATAAGTGTTAATTATTTGCATATAATTTTATATATGAAAACCCATGTGTTCGAAACTTAGTATTGCTAAATTAACTGTAAAATACACATTGTGCAGTACTGATACATTTATAAGTGTATATGTTTACTTTATTTTTAATTATGTCAGAATGTATTTTGTTTGTTTACTTTTAGTAATTTAATAATTTTTCAACTAATCTTTTGTTTGCGACTTTCCAATATGCTCACGTCCCCCTCGTAGAGTTTTGACGCCACCTTAGGGGGGCACGCCCCACAGTTTGCGAAACGCTGCCTTAAAAGTAAAACGGGATTTCATGTTCATACAAAAAGAAATACTACAGAAAATTTGTTGAAGAGCTGTAAGTGTTTGGTATAGTCTCGAATGTCATTTTTGTCAATTGATTCAGAGTTGCGTCATTAGTCAGTTCTATAAATAATTTTTAATAATTATACACAAATACGTTAATTAGATTCATGCTACCATTTAACATTTTTGGGGGTATTCAGAGGAGCGATGGATTGTATTTTAGTAAAAAGGGAAAGGGGTGATTTAACACAGGGCCAATTCAGCACAACCTATACGTTTTTACCAAAAATATAATAATATGAAAGTCAGAAGTCACGTGATACGAGAGATGCTAAAGCTTTTCTCGAGATGATTGATCTGGTATGTATAATTTTAATAGTTGTATGCTTGATTTTTTTTAACTACAAAGATAGACAGAAAGGCAACACAACAGGTTATTGACGACAAACTGAGTAAATTTAAGTCATGGTCAGAACCGATACTTGGGTTAATCTGCGGGATGCGTAACCAAGCTTTACCACTCTTCCTGAATGACATTGATTGAAACTCTATTGGATCAATACAATCAGATAAGAAACAGACGACTTCAAGTAAAGTATTAAAAGACTGGTCATTGAATTGATCTTAAACTTTTGAAATCTGGGTGTTTGAAGTTAATATAATGATTCCTGAAACACTTTTAACAAAGGTATTTTTTTTTGTAATTTACCATTTCATGTTTTAATCCCTTCCCTAATTTTCCCGAGCTGGGCTCGGGAGGCAAAGCATACCATCCTGACTCCTCCCAAATGTAGCACTGTGAAAATTTACACGGTAATTCCTGAATTATTTCACATGTGCTTTGTGTGGTTTCAAACTATTGAAAAGTACCATTTGGTGGAATTTTCTGCATAAAGAGGACGTCTTTTTGCTGAGCACCCCACCCCACCCCCACCCCAGACATTTTGTTAACTACATTCCCCCAACAGAGAAGAAAGGTAATCCAACACCGCAGTATATTATTTGCTGCTCAAGGAGAGACAGTATAGGGAAGCAGATAAGAGAAACAAGACTTTACTGTCCAAGATTGCGATGTTGGGTTATGTGCAGTATCGTGTTTTCGAATGTATCGTACACGAATACGAATCACGACGAATGTATCGTACACAATTTTGATTAACAATTTCATAATCATTTATGT
Source organism: Trichonephila clavata (assembly GCA_019973975.1). Lineage (NCBI taxonomy): Eukaryota > Metazoa > Arthropoda > Arachnida > Araneae > Nephilidae > Trichonephila > Trichonephila clavata. The sequence continues at coordinate 21,079 of BMAO01031724.1, forward strand.
ATATACAAAATTTGTGAATGAAATTTGTAATTCAAAATAAAAGCTAGATATTCTAAGTTTTATATTTATAGATAGTAGGAATTGACTCCAAAGTCTAATGATTTCTGCCATACAGAAAGATAACTTTATAGGTAAATTACTCATTTACTTAAATAGATTTTTCTTACACTAATTTTTAGGAACTTTTGTTGGCGAATGGTGCTGTTACGTTTCAAAAGATATGTGTGTTTGAAAATAAGCAGAAAAAAAATTGATATTTTTTTTATCCATTATCCAGAAATAAAATGAACCTGGAAGGGGTTAAAGAAAAAAAATCATTCACTTTGATCAGCTAGTTTTATCAAGGAAAATATCTAACTTAGTGTCTGTGATTTACAAGAACATTTGTTCAATGTTACCAGAGTTCATTGAAATTAAAACTGATTATTTTTAACTGCTTTTTATGTATACTTAGAGACACGTTTCACAGATCGGTTATCTGACAGGAACGTTGGCACTTTTCCATAAGCTGGACCCAAGCAATAAATCGCCAAGTAGTGTTTCAATCGCCTTCCATGACATAGCAACCTTTTTCCGTAATATTTTTCAGCAAAAACCTAGTTTTGTTTAATGTGACTTGTAAAAAAAAGAAAGAAAGTGAAAATAAATGAAGAAGGCATTCATGCTGTAGTTGAAGCTTTTCTGGCTTCCGGGAAAAAAAACTGGTTTTATTTAGTATTTTATTTTTTCAGTTAATATCCGTGGAGTCATGAATTCCAGTTCTGGCACAATTTAAGACCCGCTGTGTACAGAGGCTGGTGCATATTAAGTCAGTCGAAGATCAAAATCGTCACGTTGGCTGGTGTGTAAGGTTGGAGAAAGTGAAATGGCATCTAAGAGTGAACCTCGTCTCTTGACCGTGGTTAAAAATAAAATCGCCAATACCTATAGTGTTGTTTCAAAAGTGAATCAAATTTTATTCAAGCAAATCACATGCTATCCGGTGGTTTAAGGGAAACTGAGTTGAAATGGATGGAGCTGATGGCATTTTCTAAAAAGATTTTAGTTGATATTACAGAGCTCCCCCTAATTTTTAAACAAAGTTAATGAACAAGTGAGTTCCGGCGTTGAAAATATTACGATGAACAGTTTCTGTTTTTTGTTAAAAGAAAGGTACAACGTATAACAATTTCCTTCAAAACAACTTTGTTTTTTGCTGACTGACTTAAAAAGGGATTTTTTATTTTAATTTCAAGAAAATGGAGAGGAAATTTGTAAATTAATTATCTTCATATGAGTGCATCATTTACAATAAAACGCATTATGAACGTTGCAATTTGATGTGAATTATATAGAAAATAGTTTTAGCTTGTGAATCGCTTCGAAAAATATTTTTTGCTAGAGACTAAAATATGCGTCTTGAAGTTCCATGCAGTAATAAATATTTATTAAAGCGTTTACTTATTTAATTTAAAAGTGTCAAATCTATATACTTAAAGTATCCAACTGGTTGCGACAACTTTAAAAAAAATGAGATATGAGGATTTTTTTTGTTATTTTTAGATTTATTTAGTGCATTTTAAGAAAAATGTGCTAAAATTAAGAAGAGAAAAAGAAATTTTTAAAACTAAAAGGGGAAAAAATTGGTAAAAATTGATAATAAAAATAGCATAAACGCGGCCTATTCAGCAGCAAAGGTTTATGAACAAATTTTCCATTTTTTCAATCTAATGTGTTGCTATATTATTCAATTTTGAAATGACCTTCAGGATAAGAGATATTTTCTTTTTTACAGTAACTAGAGCACTTTATCTCGGTTACTGTATGAAAATGCTTAAAAAGACAGTGATTATACTCACATAAGGGACTATAAATTTTGTAATAAAATAGTGCTGGATAAATCTGAAGGTTAAAAAAATTCTACTATTATACAAAACTTACAGAAAAAATTTCAGTTAATTATGGTCAAAACTTTTTGAGCAATCGCTGACCCCGTTTGATTATGTTCAAAAAATCACATTTCGAGTTAAACGCGTTTTAAAATATGACATCTTGCTTAAAGTATGACATCTGCTTTTACTAAAACACTTGTAGTTTTTGTTCTAGTAAACGAAAAATGATTAACTTGGTATTTTTATAAAGCTCTTAAGATGGTACATAAAATAAAATCATAAAAAAAAAATTTGCCAATTTTTGGCAAAATTCACAGTTTTAGGGTAGTCGGGTACCTTAAGTATAAAAAAAAAAAAGACAAAATTTATTTCTTAAAATGCTTAAATTTTTTCTTCTTTCTCACAAATATTACCATAGTTTTTCTAATATAACTTATGTGCAGTGTTTGATACCAAATACTAAAAGCGGCATAAGTTTAAAATGTAAACTTAATTAAATAATTTGTCTATCATCTTATTCAGTATCAATGAAACCCCATATTTTAGCAAAAAAAAATAACCCTTCTTTTAGAACGTAGAAGAATCTACCACCTTCTGGGCTAACACTAAGAGTGAAAAAGTACCTGTTGCAATACTACAGAGCAGAGAGAAGGTACGTGTAAGAAGCTACAATTATACTTTTAAATGAGCTTCCTTAATAAGATTGATGGAAGCAGAATGAGTGATGGTATGGGAATTAACTGATGAAAAAAAATCGCTATTAATATATACTTCATACCATACAACATTTATTTTATAAATCAAATACATAGTCTTTACTATATATAGTTTTTTCTATCTCGAGAGTTCTCTGCGTGACATTTTCTCTCACGCTGTGAAATATTTCATTTCCCGCCCAAAACTAAAAAACGCTCCGCTTTTGTCTAGTTGGTAGTGGGGAGTGGAAAAGATGATAAGCCAATTTCAAGCCCAATGCGTTTCAAATTATAGTAAGGATAATTTGTCACGTATTATCAACACATGTGAGAGGTTTTTTCAGCGCCTTTACTGGATAAGTGATTGAGTAATCGTTAATTTTCTAATAAATACATAACTATGCAAAGTTCTTGTTTTTATTTTGGGAATACCTACTCAACGCGTGCAGATGATGCATAATACATTTGAGGAAAAAGAAAGGGTCTTCCGGTGTTTTAACGAAGCAAATACTTAAGAGCGTATACAAATTTCTTTCTATTATCACGTTCAACTATACAATTGACAAAAAAGGAGTGAAATTTTGATTAGGTAGTACTTAAACACTAAGGTATCCGAACACGTTCTGTGTACTTTTTAACATAATAGCATACTAAAGCATTATATATGCTCTTTTAGGACTCAATGCCAATAAATATTACTATTAAACTATAAAAATTTAAAATGAATTCTTCAAAAATCACAATTATAAGTAAAATTTTAGCAATATTTTTGAAAAACTTGAAAGCAGTTAGAGAAAAAAGTAATAAATATATATTAGTAAAAGTATTACGAAAACAAATTAGATGCATTTATCTAGAAAATGTACTAAAATTTTAATTTTTTATTAGAATTTGAAAAATTTAGAGCTTATTCAGTAAGCATTATAAGAAATGTTACATTTTTTGTGAGACCATTATTTAAGTAACAAAGTAACTCAAAAATTATTTATACAATAAAAATTTTTTTAGTACATTCTCTAGAAAATAACTTAAATATCAGGTTTAAAAAGTTTTATAGAAATACATTCGTAATATTTTGAGTTATCAGACTCGCCATGATAGATTTTGAGCCATTTAATAAATGCCCATTTCTAATAGATTAAAAACCCACTTCCGGTTTTTCTAAATTTATAAAATGGATTGTAATTTAGCCTCTAGGTAGTGTAGAAACAAAACAAAGCATATTTCGTGAAGTCAAGAGACAGCTCTATTCAATAAAATAAAAAACAAAAATATCTGTCTTGACTGAATTGGGTCATTTTCAACGTGCTCGGATACCTTAAATATTGACAAATGCTACAATGTGATAGAAAAACTTACGCTTGAAAACGTACAGCAGTTATCCAAATGATGCTTTCTGAAACTACGTTCGAAGTCGTGAGTTTTTGAAAAAGCGTATCAATGAATATAATTTGGATATGCAGAGGCGCCTGAATTAGAATATTCATATAAAATTGGCTTGAGAATATTATTACAAGAAAGTGATTTCGAAAATTTAAAAAAAAATTATGATAAATTTTCGAAATACTCTCTTCTTTTATGAAAACAGATCAACATGGAACGTAATTTCCTTTTTGCTATGTGAAACGTATAATTTAACAATTTTTTTCGAGTAACATTTTAACCATGTTAAAACGGGATTCGATATATGCCCGGGGATGGGCATTACGTTGATCACGATTGACCGGTGGACCTCCAAGACATTTTGGGGTGACCACGCCTAAAACTTTTACCAGTAAGTAATTATATACGGAAAATTCAAGATTGGCTGACAGTACAGAGACTGCCTTCTGCTGATTAGAACAACACAAACTAACTTTAGATAAAAATGTTTTATTTTTGTAATGTTCTTTGAATTGTTTCATAATAAATGTAGCATTTGATATTATATTTGGTGTTATTATTATTGTGTTTGTATCTTGCGTTTTGCTTTAAACGCGGTTTTAAAAACGTTTTTTTTTTTAAATTTTAGTTCTGTAGGTATATAAGTACATATTCCGTACTTATTCTTAAGTTATAATAATAACCTTTTCCTACCTATCCACACCTCCGACATTGGGTAGTAACGTACACAGGAATTTTTAAAGGGAAGGGGGTCGAGGGATTTTTGAAGGTCTACCATTCTCGTGTATCATATCTGAATAACGCAGCCAAACATATTTTTTTGATTGTGTCGATTGTCAGGAAGAAAAATCAGCGAAAAATAAAATACCGAATAAATAATGAACAATAATAAATAAAAAATGACTAATATCAAATACTTAATTACATTTTACATACTATTTATATGGAACTATAATGAATCGGAAAAAAACGAAGGGTTATGAGGAAGAGTTCGGACCCGTGGACCTCTCCCCCGCCTTTGTGTACGCCATTGACACTGGGTGGACCGCAAATCCTTGAAAAAATTAGAAGTAGTCCGCATCCTGGAAAAGTCTGCCCACCCCTGTTATATACTGTATGAAGTTTGTCTTTGAAGGAATGTTGTTGTGGAAAATGTACCGAAATAAAACATAAATTTTCTTTTTTATTAAAAAAAAAGATGTGAAGTGAGAGTAAATCTTTAATCACAAGCCTCAAAAGAGATGATTTAAAATATTTTTTATGAACAACATTTCCAATTTTTCTAATTTTATTAATTTATTGCGTAGAATAAGGAGCCTCCTGGACACGTAATGGGCCTGAGTGTTAAAATTCTTTTATGATATTAAAATTCACTTATGATCCTCATATATCTCATAGAAGTTATATCAAATTCAACCAAGTTCTTAACGTTCTCTCAACATCAGAAAAAAAACTTTATTCTCCTAACATCAACTTCTCTTTATCACCCCAGTTACCTTTCCCGGCTCATTTTATTTCTGGATTATGAAATTATTCAGTTGGCTTTATTAAGTTGGTAAAGTTAATTTTCTTTTTGGCAGAAATTATTAGATTTATTTTACATAGCTTTTACTTTGAATTACAAATTTTATTCACAACTTTTGCATTTACATAAGTTATTAATCAAAATTTGCTCATGTATGATACATTCGAAAACACATAACCTAACATCGTGATCTGGACAGCAAAATCTTGTTTATCTTACCTTCTTCCCTTTACTGTCTCTCGTTCAATGGCAAATAATACACTATCGCAGCGCTTCTCAAACTGTGGGGGGCGTGACAACTCTACAAGAGGGCACGAGCATATTGAAAAGTCAAAAACAAAAGATTATTTTTTAAAAAAATTATTAATTTACTGAAAATAAACAAAGATAATACATTCTGTCATAATAGAAAAATAAAATACACATTTACGCTAATATATTACATTTCTAAATGTATCAGTGCTACACAATGTATTTTATAATTAATTTAACAATACTAAAAGTTAAGAACAAGTTTAATAATTACCGGTTACCCCATATATTGTCATATATAAATTATACAAAAAAAATTCAGACTTATCTTGATAATTTGTATGGTTTATATGATGAATCACTTAACTGCCAATTAAAAGTTGCGTGATTATCTTCCCAATGCCAACCATTTTCCAAGCAGGCGCGCGTAAGGAATGTATTAGGGGAGCGGGGGGGGGGGGAGGAATGAAGAAGCAAATAATCTGAAACAAGTAAATCGTTCGCAAACATATTGTCAATGTCCTTTTATTGCATTCCAAAGCCTTCGGAATAATTTTATGGATGGTAGTGCACAGAAAAGATAGTACTCCAAAAAGACGTATATATACGTCCGGAGAAACTAACACTGGTTGAAATAGACGCTTATATACGCCGTCGACACTTGAGGAAGTTATCAAATTTAATGCATTGCTTTTGTTGTATGAGGGGGGCGCGATGAAAATTTTGATTGAATAATTGGTCGCGAATACTGAAACTTTGAGAAGCACTGCACTATCGCGTTGAACTAGTTTTCTCCCTTGTTGGGGGAATGGAGTCAACAAAGTGTCTTTCAGACAAGCATGAAGGGGGGGGGTGCTGATCATAAGGACGTCCTCTATTTGTGCAGAAAATTCCAACGAGTGGTATTTTTCAATTGTTTGAAACCTTAAGAAACACATGTGAAATAATTCGTGCAAGATCGATTGCACAGTGTAAATTTTAACGGTGCCCGAGCTCCTCCAGGGAAAAACCGGGAAGGGGTTAACGCTTCCTTTTTCTTACGTGTCTTCCAAGGCTTAACGAGACCAAAATATTTTAAGAAGCGGAATGTTCTCACATTTTAACCTCGAGATCTTAGTGAAATTCGGACACGAATTCTTGGCTTGACTTAGATACTGCAGGTCAGGAAACTCATGAGCGTAACTACTATATTATCCTGATCCTGTTCTTAAGACGAAAGTGTATGAACATGGAATTCACTACCCCCAGACAAATGATCACATATCTTTTTTTCGGCTATCCTTATTGCTATGAAAAAATTAATCAGTTAGAAGGGTTAAAAAGCATTTAAAAATTCAAAAGAGAGAAAGGAAGGTCTTGAAACAAACACGATGAAATGTTCAAAGTTTCTAAAAAAGTTTCAGGCATTTTTCTTGTAATTTAGCTTTTAGTCCAGATTATTTGACCCCCCCCCCCCCAAAAAAAAATCTATCGATTGTTTATTAATGCCTTACATGAAAAAAAAAACCGAGGGCATAACATTTTCTTGCTTTGCAGCTGCAAGATCAACTTCTCTATGCAGAAAGCATTACGCAGTTCATATCCACACGTGCATCCCTAAAATATTGCGGGATCCTTTCATCTGATTTCACACCGACAACCAATAGCCGTAAAAGAACCAACCCTGGATTTCTCCTATGAACTGGAACTCCGAGTATAATTCAAGGTGTAAGAAGAGACCACCCCCACCTCAAGAGAGTGGAGAGACAGTCCTTTTAAAACACTCGAAAAGAAATGTTGTGTTTGCATTCTCCTTCACAAATTGCATTTTCTGAAGAATTGAAATACTCAATAGTTTGAATAACTTGTAACCAAATGTAATCAATATCTGTAGACGCAGCAAACCAATAATTTAATTTCTTATGTCTCACGCTGTCCATCAATTATCCCAAAACTTTACAGGGGCTATTGGCGACAGATTTCGTAATCTTGAACCGCAGTTAATCGATGAGAACGCGACAACTGAATTGGAACTCCCCTCTCCTGACTTCTATATGAAGTCAACTTGAAGACTTAGAGCCCATCCCCAACGTGACTTTATTATAATAAGGACTCCAACCCAGCGTTTCTCAAACTGTGGGGCACGCCCTCTAGGTGCGTTATAGCTTTACAAAAGAGGCGCGATCATATTGAAAAATCAGAAACAAAAATATTTCTTAAGGAATTGTTAATTTACTGAAAGTAGACAAACAACATACATTCTGACAAAAAAGAAATACATACACATTTACACTAATATAATGCACTTTAAAATGCATCAGTACTGCACAATATATTTTATAATTAATTTAGCAATACGAAGTTAAGAACAAGTTTAATAATTACCATTGACCCCATGGGCTTGCTATATATATAATTATATGCATATATTAACACTTATATCGATAATGTGTACGATTTATAATTAATCCCTTAACTACCGATTAAAAGATACGAGATTCGCTCGACAATGCCACCGTTTTTCATGTAGGCATTCGAATATTGGGAAGAGGAAGAAAAGGAATAAATAAGCAAATTCTCTGACATAAGTAAATTCTTAGCAAACAAAATGTCAAGGTTTTTTTATTGCATTCCAAAGTCTTCGGAATCATTTTTGGAATAGCAGTGCACAAAAAAGATCGTACTTCGGAAGGACGTATATATACGCCCAGGGAAATTAACGCTAGGGTTGACGGCGGAGGCAGGTTAAAGTCGTCGTTGTATTGTAGCTTTAGCGTCATAGTATTAGTGAAGTCATTACATTGTTGTTGCATGGAGGAAGGGGGGCGCTGTGAAAATTATGATTGAATATTGGGTCGCAAATATTGAAAATTTGAGAAGACCTACTCCAACCTATAATTTGACTAAAAACAGAGTCAGTCATGAAATCGCGACATCGACTAGTTATCCTATTTCGGTTATCAAAGGAGGTAGGAATGAAACTGTCAATAACTGGTATTGCCGAACTATTAAGAAGATTATTCAATATTTAGTTAGGATTTGACTAAACTAAACCTCAATATCAACTGCTATAGATCTTGATTTATTAAAGATTTTACATAAAAATATATATAAGAATATAATTCAATTTCTTATCACACATGCTTTTCTCATGGGAACTATCTTAATTTTCAATGAATTGTGAATTTTAATGCAATGGAACAGAGGGCGAGGGGTCTCAGGAGTGTTAATTTTGTTTCGATGGGTGAAAATATAAACAATTTTCAAACAGGTATACTTCTTTTAAATTTAAATTAAATAATTCGAAATTTTTACGCATTATTTACAAAGGGTTATGGTTTAAAAAAAGTACAAAAGGTTTGAGTAAAAAGGTTGAGTAAAATCATAATTTTAAAAATTATAAGCATATACAAATAAGAAATAATTTTATAATAAATTTGTAATAATTTTGTAATAAATATTAAGTAATTTTTGCGTCGCGTACACTATTTTCTAAAATAGTAACCTTTGATGTATAAAACTTTACAGAATTATAAAATGCATCATACTCTTTAAACCCTAGTAATTTAAGAATAATGTAACTTTTGTATTTCAAAATATTTGAAAATATTGAAATTTTTTAAAAATATTTTGAAAATATAACTTTTTTTATTTTTAAAAAAATGTCATTTATTATTCTATTTATTTAAATTTACTACGGTGTAATAAGAATACATGTAACTTTATAACTCAACTTATTGCTAGTAATTAAAGCTACTACTTTAAAAATAGCGCGCGCTACGTAAAACTTAGCTAATATTTCCTATTTTTATATGCTTATAATTTTTTTAATTGTAATTATATTTTAAACATTTTACACTTTTCTGTAGCCCCATTCCTTTGTAAATAATGTGTAAAAGATTCGAATTATTTAATTTTAATTTCAAAGATTTATATGTGTTTGAATATTGTTTATATTTTCAGCCCTCAGAGAAAGTTAACAACCCTCACACCCTTTGCAAATTATTCAATATTCAGTTATGATTTGACCAAACCAAAACTGAATATCAGCTGCTATAGTTCTTGATTTATTAAAGATTTTAAATAAAAAATATATAAAAGAATATAATTCTACTTTTTATCACACATGTTTTTCGCATGAGAACTATCTTAATTTTCAACGAATTGTGATTTTTAATGTAATGGGACAGAGGGTGTTTTCGATGCATAGGAAGAGTTTAATGAAAAGTACGCCAAAATGATTGATGAGAATTATATATGAGATACATAGCAAAATACATTATGTTGCTTTCTTTTAAAGAGAACGGCAACACAGACGGACAAAAAGATGAAAACAGAGAAGAAAAACAAGACAAAGAAAGCTTTGAAATAGGTAAACAAAAAGATTAGAAAGAAAAGATATCTGGACAAAGATTTTAGATGTAGTTGTTAACAAAAGTTACTAAAAATATCCAATATGTATCTAGTAATGCATAATAAGTTTTAGAAAGGATTAAGAAACTTTTCTGAGTGGTATCTGGTGTACTTATAAAAGTGTACAAATGTTATTTTATTGGAGTTTTCTTAAGTTTTTATCAAGTTCTAAGATCTTACTATATCCGATATACATATTACCACATCCAACGAAATGTCATTTTGACTCTCACAAAAAAAAAGATGAACATATGGGTAGGAATTTAATAATTTTTAACACCTTTTTATAAGCTTCACTTATATGTAACGGAATCTTTGAACTGAATTTTTACCCACTTTAAAAGATCAAATGAATTAGAAATTTTCTCACTTGTCCAGGAGCGATATTTAATAATTTTGTTCCATTGTCCTGATCAGGATCATCAGGATTAACGATTTCCGATTTTCAGATCCCATCTCGTATCTGGAGATTAGTTTCAGATCCCATTTCCAGATTTGGTGACTAATTACAGATTTGGCGACTAAAATATTAAGTTACAACTTAGTTCGATTAACTATAAAAGGGTGTTTTTTGGTTTTTTTAAACTATGATTTATTACTATCATTTAATTACAATACATTATCAACATCCTAAGAATTTTTTTTAAAAAACCGTAATGAGAGATGATATTCGAGAATATTCGGTTCTCTCTCTCTCTCTCTGAATAATTCAAAGTTTAGGTTTAATTTTATTTTTGTGTTCATTAGCATTATATATACAAAAAATTTAATAAAAAAACCCTACTTTTTTAACCCAATCATGCCTTGGAGATTAGGAGAAAAATGAGTAAAAAAAATCTACATAAAAATTTAATATTGCCACAAGGAGGTTGAATTTTTGAAAAAATTGAAAAAGGCTTAATTTTGGTTAAATGATTTTAGAGACTCAAAATATATTTTTATACAATATAAATAAATAAAGGGGATATGATTATTGATAAGTGAGTCGTAAATCATACAATGCACATTACAACATTTCATAACATCAGCTCTCGCTCTCTTCAGTTCGATCCAGGTTTTTCTCCGTCTTCTACTGCAATTTGGACAGTAAGTTTTTTTTTCTTTAAATCATCTACAACTTTCAATGTTTGCGACTTGGTATTCAATCATACTTCTCATCGCGCCTCCCCCCCATACAATAACAATGTATTGAATTCAGTAATAATATACTTTTACGTTAAGCCTATAATACGATTTTAATCTCTTAAGTGCCACCAGCGTATATATACGTTTCTCTCAACCGGTACGTTATTTCCCCGGACGTACATATACGTCTTTTCGAAGTACGATCTTTTCCGAGCACTGCTATCCATAAAATTATTCCGAAAGCTTTGGAACACAATACCTTGGCAATGTTTGCGAAGAGTTTTCTTACTTCAGAGGATTTGCTTATTTATTCCTTTTCTTTCCCTCCCTCACATTACATCGCTTACGTGGAAGGTGGCATTGGAAAGCGAATCGCATAACTTTTAATCGGAAGTTATAGGATTAATTATAAACTGCACAAATTATCAAGATGTGTTAACTTTTGTATAATTTTATATGTGACAAGTTCACCGGTAATTATTAAACTTGTTCTTAACTTAGTAATGTTAAATTAGTTATAAAATACATTGTGCAGTACAGATGCAATTTTATAAGTGTATTACTCGTATATCAGTGTAAATGTGTATTTTATTTTTTATTATGTCAGAATGTATTTTGCTTGTTTACTTTCATTAAATCAATAATTTTTTAAAAATAATCTTTTGCTTTCGATTTTTCAATATGCTCTCGCCCTTCTTGCAGAGTTATCACTCCCCTCTGGGAGGTCGCGCCCCATAATTTGAGAAACGCAGCTTTAAATTTAATGCTAAAAAAGCTGTTAAATGTACCTGATGTTTTTTCTTGTAACTCACATTGTAATAAATGTTTAAAAAATACTAAAATGCGGTTCCACTTTGACACAAAAACAAAAAACAAAACACCTCAAATGCCTTAACTACATTCCCTTTATTTCAGTACTTTACTTAAAAATTAATTTTATGTCCCCCCCCCCTTCATATATATACCAGAGAACATCTTTCCTGCATAGTTAAGTTTCGAAATTCTTAAAAACGAATTTTGATCTTTTTTAGTGTGCATGTTATTCTTAGAATAACTATGCTTAAATTTCCTATGCTTTTATTCTCGAATTCATGATCAAGGTTGCTACATATAGTTTCAATAACCTTTCACATAGAGCTCTAGTTCAGGGGTAGTCAAATTGTTTTGACATTGTGGGGGCGGAAAATATCGGAGGGTCAAACAAAAAAGTGTGCTAATCCCTCCAATAATTGGAAGAAAAAAAAAACTGAGTGACACATTATTTTGTTTAACCTATGTTAATTGATGTGTAACATCTTTCCTTTCGGTTGCTGGATATTTGTAGGAGTGATTTCGTAAAAAGGGATGGAAATGTGTAACAGGAAGTCGGGGAAGCGCGCGTTATTTGATTTGACTAATCAGCGCGCTTGGTGGTGTCTTTTCGCTAACCTCGCATAGGGGTCCAACTCTAGTAGCCATCAAGCCGCTAGCCTTTTTTTTATTGTTAAATTTAGCATTTCAAAAGATTTGAATTCAAAAACTCGGTTTCGTTTTCTTGACTCTAAATCCACTTCGCACATACCAGCAAGTCTTATTAGTCTCAGAGCTCACCAAACAGATTTCGACTACATTATTTCACAAAATTGTACGTTACTCATGTTGGCAGAGACGTGGTTAGATAATGACGAACGTGTTTCGATACCTAACTTCGATTGTTGTGTACAATTAAAATGACCTTGCCACAGAGCAGTTGGTGTTGGGATCTATCATTAACAGAACAAATCACATGTTGTGACTCCTCATATGGACATTACTTATCGTCAAACAAGTGGACCGGGTATTGTTAGTCAAGGTATTGGGGACATATGTGCGGCAGAATGTTTATTTGAAAATGGATTAACAATGATTTTGGTGGTCGTATACATTTCTCCGAATCAAACGGTTAAAAAAATTAAAGATTTCCTGCATTTTGTACTTTTAACACATACAGAAGGTGGTTCTGTTCTTAAAATTAAATTAATTTTAGAATCAGTTTAATGAGGCAAATGTACCCTACCGCGCTTTTCTACATTTTGTTTTAAAATCAAGAGGGAAATTGATTGTTTAAATTCTCATTATAGCCGGAATGTTTATGTCAGCCAACTTGTATGTATGTTTACCCTTGTTGATCTTCATGCAAGAAAACTCACAAATGTATGAGCTCACATGAATGCTCGCAAATGTATAAAATATAAAAGAACAATTTCCCCGCAAATTTCTTCCTACATATAAATTTTTCAGCTGACAAAGCTTTGTAAAAGTCAATGTCATAGCAAAGGGGTCTCAGGGGTGTTAACTTTTTCTGGAGGGCTGAAAATATAAACAATATTCAAATACATATAACTCTTTGAAATTAAAATTAAATAATTCGAATCTTTTAAACATTATTTATAAAGAAATGGGGCTTCAGAAAAGTTTTAAAATGTTTAAAATATAGTCATAATTAAAAAAATTATAAGCATATGAAAATAAGAAATATTTTTATAAGAAATATTAATTAAGTTTTACGGCGCGCATGCTATTTTCAAAAGTATTAGCTTTAATTACTAGCAATAAGTTGATTGTTAAAGTTAAATGTATCCTTATTACACTGTAGTGAATTTAAATAAATAGAATAATAATTTTTTTTAAAATAAAAATATTATATTTTTAAAATTTTTTAAAAAAATTTCAATGTTTTTCAAATATTTTAAAATACAAAAGATATATTATTCTTAATTTACTAGGGCTTAAAGAGTATGTGATACATTTTATAATCATATAAAGTTTTATGCATCAAAGGCTACTATTTTAGAAAATAGCGTGCGCAAAGTAAAAATTATATAATATTTATTACAAAATTATTTCTTATTTGCATATGCTTATAACTTTTAATATTATGATTATATTTCAAACATTTTGTACTTTTTGAAACCATAATTCTTTGTAAATAACATGTAAGAGATTCGAATAATTTAATTTAAATTTAAAGGAAGTATAACTGTTTGAAAATTGTTCACATTTTCACCCCTCGAGAAAAAGTTAATACCCCTGAGACCCCTTTTAAACATTTTCTTCACATTATGACCTTACTTCAAATCAATTCGTTCAATCTGTAGCTCCTCAGGGGTTGTATCAATACCAGAAGTAAAAGGATAGCAAAGTAAATTGAATTTTGGCTCAATTTACCGAAAGATGTTTCCAACTACGGGTTGCTATGCGAATCTGAATCCTTGTGATGTTCCCTGTCTCTCCATACAGTTTGTCCCAATAATCCTAGAACACCCTGTATAAACATCAATTAAAATGAGATAGGAAACAATACTTTAACGGACAATTTTTTTTTGAATGATACACATGAGCCAAAGTTTGAAGAGCCGTAACCATCCGCATGTGGCTCGCTAGTCATGATTTGTCGATCTTTTGTTTAGTAGAGTATATATTTAGGGTAGAAATAGACATATATATATATACGTAAGCTTTCACTACAATAACAATATAGAACTACATACAAAAAAAAGTTTTGAAATTAAAATGTGAGATATCTCTGTAATGTATTGTCTTTCCAAAAAAAGGAAAATTTCTCTACTACCCGAAATTAGTAAAAAAATGATATTAAGAAAAGTATTGTTAATTCGGGAATTTATATGTGTTTCCAAATTTATCTGATTTTCTTAAAAATTATAAAGATGGGGATAACCACAAGTCATATTTATATTTGAAAATTCAATTCGATAAAGTAGGGAAAAAATTAAAAAATGAAACTCAGATGGAAAAAAAATAATAATTTTGATAAAAACGGTGTCCTACTGTGTATATGATAGCAATTTAAAAAGCAAGCAATAGTAATAAAAATACTGAAACAACTATAGTATTAAAAATATAAAAGTGTCGAAAATTATAAAAAGTCAAATTAGATCAAGATAAATGGAATCCAATTTCTGAAGGGCTCATTTGGGTGTTACAGCGAGAGAGGGGAGCTTAATCTTGAAAAGATTCATTCCTGGATTTTAATGCAAGTATTTAATTTAATATTATCTTCTAGTTAATATTTCTCCTGATACTTATTTCATTTAACTCTCGTATTTCTTTTAGATGTTTTCCCCCCAAAACGTATCAATTTTCGTATAAGTAAGTTTCCTTCTATAATATGTTTTGGTAATTGAAGAAATTTAAACTCTTAGTGAGCAAATTTGTATTTAAATATAGATTTCATATCTCTCAATTTTTATAAAATTTCCTATTTTATTATAAGAGATCAAATGATCAAGAAGCCAAGCACGTGAGATAAATAAATGCAAGCGTCAATTTTACCTAAATTTTAAGCAAATGCTTAAAATTTATAAAAAAAATTTATTATATTTTTATATTTTTTAAATTTAAGATTTAAGTTTTCTACCTGTAGAGTGGGAGAGAGAAACGTATTATCGAAATTTTACAGCATGGGATTGCATTAAGAAGAAGAAATCTTACTTTTTTAAAACTAATTTTTTTTATTTCTAAGTAAAGGTAAGTTGACATTTAGAAGAAGCCCCGTTTGTTAAATGTTAACAATACAATAGCATTTCCTTTCTAAGAAAATATTGCCAGAAACCGCAGCTTATAGTGACAGGATTTGATGCTTAAATGCATCCGTTTTAGAAAGCGAAAAGTAATAAAAAAATAGACATTGAAAAAAGAAAATGATAATTTTTGCCTAAAGTAAACTTCTCTCTCACCCAACTTACCGTTTAATACAAAAGCCGCAAATTATAAAGGGGAAATGTCTGACAGCCGCAAGATATAACCAAAATATTCCTTCAAATTTCCGTTGACTTATGCACGTGTTCATTTTGTAATAAATTTTAAAATTATATATATTAGCTACTACACACGCTTGCTTCACTGGGTATTTCATGATGTTGTATAACTATGCAAGGTCCGTTAAAAAAAAGTGTCAGACCTTGAACTTTTCAGCACACAGTAGAGATTCAAAGGCGACGCCACTGTGCACAGTGGAAAGTGACAGCTTAATGCACATGCTGGAATTTTTTCCCTTCGTTCCCGTGTACCAGTCGTTCCTTGTGGGCTGTCGAGAGAAAGGGCTGTTATACTTGTTCATCGAATTTTTGTTTCTCTAAAGATGATTGAATAATTTGAGCAGAGGTACTGCATCAAATTTTTTGTCAAAAGCGTGACGATTTTCTGAGTGAAACAATTCGTTGTGGTGGGACTAATCCCCATTTGGTCTAGTAAAACTAGACCAGATCCATGAACCCATAAATCTGCACAAAGTCTAAGAACAGCAGAGTCGAAGCAACAGCCTCCTCGCAGGAAAACCCCAGATATTGCAAAATGTGCTGAGGAGAAAAAGGACTGATGTCCCATTTGGTGCAAATTAGGAAGCTTCTTTTGCCACCTTCAAAATTCATGCACCTCAGGTGACCAGTCGAAAATCGCGAGAGTGCCGTTTGATAAGATCTGGAACCCTTGAATGATATGGCGGATCCAGGGTGTCTTTGAAAGCACCATGGTTGTACAGGAGAGACAACCCACGTTCTGCATATTAATTCTTTAGCCCTAGAGTAGATCTTGGTCGACGTAAGGACCATGGGGTCTTCCAGACCATCAGGCATCGCTGGCAGCCGCCTTCGCAAGGTCATCCACTTCTTCATTCACGATCAAGTCTTCATGAGAAGGGACCCACTATAGAGGGATAGGGTGCCGATCTGAAAGCTGGAAACGATGCTAAGGGTCACACATGAAAGAGAGAAAAAACCGATTCGAAAGGGGTCACACTTCGGTAGAGAGTGACCAGCGTTTTTGGGAGGACACAAACTGCTCAAAATGCAGCTGTTGTTGAAAAAGTGGAAAATCTGGTATTGAAAGATCGTCGTTTAACCATACGAGAGATTGCTTAATGAGCTGAGATCAGAACAGGTTCTCCACATGCAGTTTTGTGTTATTATGCGCAGAGCTGCTGCGAAATTTGTACCCAAGTTTCCGTCGGTGGAACTGAAAAACTATGTCTTGCAGTTTCACTAGACAACTGGACACTATCAACACTGAACCTGGCTCCTTATAACTTACGGCTGTTTCCGAAAATGAAAATGCCATTGAAAAGATCCCGTTTTCAGAGTAGAGATGAGATAAGGCAGAACGCGACGGTGGAGTTAAACACCATTCCAAAAAATAAAAAGCCTTCCAAAAGTATTTTCGGCTGTGGAAGAAATGTTGGGCTAAGTGTGTGAAGGGGCAATGAACCTGCTTTGAATTTGATTAGGATCCTAATTCCCCCCGCCAAGTAACTAAGATATTTTTTCTGGCTACAGGTTGGATACTTTTTGAACAGACCTTGTATACTGTTCATATATATATATATATATATATATATAACCTAACTCCTAGCATTTAGCTCTCGATTGAGTGAAAACACATTTTTTTTAACCTTCACCTCTTGATTTGAAAAGGAAATTCTAAAATTGAAATAGAATTATATTTTACATCCGATTTTTCCCCAAAGTGGATTTCCGCAAAACACATTATTAGTGGATCTCTATTCAACAAAATAAATATGCTTGTCAAATTTCAAGGGTAAGTCTAATAGTTCAAAAGCGGAATTTTTTTTTATAATTATGCTTCTTAACACCCTTAAAGAGTCGATTTCCGTAAAACGCGTTCTCAGGGGATTTCAACTTAACAAAAGAAATATGCATAGCAAATTTCGTTTCTGTAAGTCTAATAGTTCGAAACGGGAATTCTTTTTATATATACGCCATAGTAACTCCCTGCAATCCCCCATTGGCGTCGATTTCTGTAAAATACATTCTAAACGGATCTATACTCAACAAAAGAAAAATTCCTATCAAATTTAAAATTTGTTGATCTAAAAGTTCAAAAATGAAAATATTTATCTTTCATGCCCCTTAACCTTCCAAGAGATGGAATTTCGTAAAACCCATTCTTCTATGAAAAGCACATGGTTGCTAAATTTTAAGTCTGTTAAAGTTTAATAGTTTCTGAGATATCGGGGTGAAGTTGAGTGAGTATGTGTTTCAGTAAGGCATTTTAAGATAGAACAGATGTAGTTTAACCACCAGTTAGAATTGTGATATATCAGTAGATGTGTAGATTTGTTACTGTATAAACAATCATCTCCGAAACCTTCATGATTCGGACTCAGTGGAAGTATTTCGTCTTGCAAATAAAGAATACCGCATTAAATAGTTCTACGATTCTCATTCAAGCTCTTAGCAAATCCAAATGCTAAAACATATTATTTAAAAGTTTTTAGTCATACTCAGACTTGTAAATACCAATGCGTTCAACCTTTTAATTCTTCAACACATAAGAGCTCTCAGAAAACCAGATTCGCATAAAATAAGTTGCCACGATAGCCTAATGGTCATGGTCACAGACTTGTGGTCGGAGTGTCATGATTTAGAGCTCAATGTCACTGAAGTTCTGGCATGTAAAGGGGCGGAAGCACGTTAAATCTGTTGAGACTAAAATTCTTTCAGTTGGCGTGGTGCGTTAAATTAGAGAGGGGTATAAGCTCAGGAGTCGTCCTCGTTTCTCGACCACGGTTCAAAATAACGAGGTCCGTCGCCAATTACTTTATAGTGCGACGTTAATACAAGTCTTTCTTGCACAAAATAAGTTTCGAATGTAAAATAGTTAGCTATTGTATCAAATTAAACAATTCACAAGACTTTCTTGGTTTGATATGAAAACAAAAGAAAACCCCAGCTTGCGATAAACGGCATAGTTTAACAATTTAATTGAAAATTATATGATTATGCAATTCGAGATTGCATTAACAATTAACAAACTATCAAGTACCCAATGTGAAGCTGTTCAAGTTGTATTTTAAGAGGGAATTTAAGTTAGTATCATAATATGGTGGTTGGCAACATTTCTCTTTAAAATGAAATGCAGATTAAAATTTCAATCTCTACTCTCCACTACATTCAACATAACAGTAAAAAAAAAACGGATTATACTTAAATTAAAAAAAGCAATTCAATTAGTAGTTAATCGGAGTATAAATGAAGTAGCTTGGTCAAAAGTGTACTGTGTATAAGGTAAAATAATAATAAGCTTCACAACCTAATTTGTTTTATGCGTCAGGTTTTCTGAATTTTTCTTATCTCTCGACAAGTTTTTACATTTAACCTATTTTCTGAATGCATATAGCAAATAATTCATTTTAAATAATACTAGGGCAAGGGCCCTTGCCCACCTAACGGTGGGCTAACCCTTATTTTACACATTATGCAACTTTTCATACTCATTGCACAAATTGTAAAACTGTAATTTGCATGCATTAGGGAGTTCTATTTCTTTTAAATATATTATAAGCAGGAATAGTTCCAGAGATTTCGTGATGAGGGAATCCTTTTACTATTATATAGGTCGTTCGCATTTTATGGAAGCGATTTTGATAGTTAATTTTTATATATAAATGCCGTATTTTTTACGAGGATTTGCTTCTGTTTCATAGCCATTATTATTAAAAACAGCTCTATAGCTCGAAGTTTCCATAAAAGTAAACTTTTTCTTAATACTGTCACGTAAATTTCAGTTCTTTCCTCTTGAACTGTTTTCCAAAGCCTGTTCAGTGTTCTTGGATGCCGTTTTCGAAAAGCTTGTTTTAATAAACCGATAGCATAAAAGTCCATTGAAGAAGCTTCAGGTATTTCATCAAATGTTTACTCCTGTTTCTGATTCTTTCTTTGCTAAATAAGTTGCAGTTGACTTAGACGCGTGACTAGAGGCCCCATATGAAATTCAACTTTATCAGTGTCTTTTCCATATAAGGCTGGTTCTAAATTGGTAAAAATTCATTCTAAAGTATTCTGATGATTGTAGATGGAATTAATTTTGGCTTTACTTGATACTTGTTTGATTTTTAAGTTGCCGTTGTTATAGAAAATCCTGCAACTATCATGAATCACTTTGGAAATTTTTCTGTACATTGACGAAGCCATTTCGTACTATCATTCCGATCAAGTGAGCAATACAAAATTGATTTTCCTTTATTACAGTCACTTAAATATACCCATGCTTTATCGAATGTTACCACAAATTTCCATTTTTCAGCAACTAGGTGTTTTTCATATAATTTTCTACAATTTTTTTCGCAGCAATATGTTTTGGTAAAAATAGATGATCTTTGGGTTTAAACATCTTTTGTAACTTTAAATCTTTATGAATGACTTTACTTACAGTGCGGGAAGACATTCCTAGTTCAGATGCAATGAATCATTGAGTCGGCGGATTTTCTTTTAGGATCAATTTCTTGATAATTGCCTACGTTCGAACAGTCTTAGGATAAGATTTCGTAGTCATGCTTTCATTTTTACTTTCAGCTACACGTTTTATTTCCTTCAAAATTTAATATATTATAAATACCTTCCTTTGAAGTGCACTAACTGAGATTTTTCATCGTTTTATAATTTGTTGATACAAATATTTCTCCTTGGAAAGGAGATTTATGTAACCTACGAGTCATTTATCTGTTTTAGGAGCCATTTTCAAAATAAATCTTTTATTTTACATTTCAATCAAAAATAAATATTAGCAGACTATTAGTCTGAATTGGCTAAAGATTTATCTCAAAATGCAAACGAGAAGATAAATTACAAAATTGTTTCCATAACGTGCGAACGATCATCTGTGTATACGTATGGTTTCTCCTATTATTGAAACACTTATATTTTATTATTGTCATTTTCCCTTACTTCCGTTGTAGAAAGCTTATACAAGGTTTGTATGTAATTTATTACGAAAATGGAAAATTTTGTTGAATTTATTATATATCCACTTGCAAAATTGGTGGGAAGCAAAACCTCTTGGCATTTGAAAATGCAGACAGGACGTAAGACTTTTTTTAGAAAGATTTAACTGGTCTTTGGGATTTTACCTGGAATTTCTTAATGGAATTTCGACAAATAAGTTTAAGAAATTACTAATTAGCTTTTTGTTTCGATTCGTCACCTCCGGATTGAATGTATTGAAACGTTCCTGTTTTTTCCTCGGGTTATCCTTGAAATATTCGCACAAGGCAGCATTTTCCTCCTGTTTTTCCCCTAGGGTTTTCCTTCGACATAGATCGTAAAACCTCCTACTTTGTGGTTTAACTTGAGTGGAATGCATGTAGTTACTAATTACTAGAACGTGTTGTGTATATTAGAAGTTTAGGCTCATAGAGTTGAATATTCGAAACTAGTATTCTGTACACCTGTTGCTAGGATAATCTCATTAAAAGTAGAAATTCTGCGTCCCAAATAAAATTCTATGAAACGAATCACTGCATATTAACGACGAAAGTTTTTTGAATACAAAGAACTATTAGCTGAACAAAAAGTGCTATTTGATGAAGTTATGTATAATGTTATTATGGATCTAGTGATAAAAAAAGGATTACAGTGAAGGATAATAGTGAAAAAGCCCCGGATTACAGTATTAATATGAAAGATATTTTGAAGCGCGGCCATTTTTGTTTCAATGGGGTTGATTCATCACCAGAGGACGCTGCAATCATTTGCCGATTGTAAGGTGATTTATTAGGTCATAGGTTCTCAACGCGGGCGATAACGCCCCCTTGTGGGCGTTTGAGAATTTCAGGGGGGCGGTAAAAGACCCAGAGAAAATTAGGGGATGTTGAGAATGCACGGAGGTATTGGGGCAGATTAACCAGATATAGTCTAAAAAAGATTAAAAAACACCGATTATGTACTAACAAAAGTAAACTTTAATACTGTTTATTATGTTGATTGTGTGTATTTAAATCATTTCTACATCACATGTACGAAAATTCACTTATTTCGATAGTTCGGGAAGTGGATGAAAAACTTAAAGATTGCATTACATTCAAACTACATCAAAGTGAATGATATAGAAAATTTTTAATTTCTGTAGTGTATGTGTTGTCTTTGTCTGTGAGCAGTAGGAAAAATGTTTCGTCCACTGCATTTCATTACGTATATTATCCAAGAAACATAAATATTTTGACCAGGAATTAACGTGTGTCTTTAAAGACTGAAACTGTCTATTTATATTTATTTTGAGAACAATAGTTTATTAGGAATTACTTCGTATCCCCAAAACCCCTGTCTGTCTTTATAATAGGTAAGTTAAAACTTTTATTCCCCTCTTTTAAATGAAG
Organism: Trichonephila clavata; assembly: GCA_019973975.1. Lineage (NCBI taxonomy): Eukaryota > Metazoa > Arthropoda > Arachnida > Araneae > Nephilidae > Trichonephila > Trichonephila clavata. Next base: position 43,468 of record BMAO01031724.1, read on the forward strand.
AAGAAATTCAATAGCGTTTCAATTCCAACACTATCCTATCTATGACTAAAATATGTAATATTACACATTTCAATATATTTGTGGCAATAGCTATTTCATATTCGCAAGTAAAAAAAATTGGGTCTTTGGAAGAAAATTAAATTAAAAAATGTATTCTATTAGTAACAGATATTTTTTAAAACTTAATTCTTGTGTCTTCACCATGCATTATGTACACACTCTTATTTATCTAGATTTTGAAGGGGTGGTATCGAAATATTCACTAGAAAAGGGGGCGGTATCGAAATATTTACTAGAAAAGGGGGCACCAGTTCAAAAAAGGTTGAGAACCTAATAATTAGGTAAGCAATAACAGCTAATCGTTACTGATCTGTTTTTTTATGTCTGCAAAATTAAAATTCTTTGAATTCAAATGCCCAGAAAATATTTCAGACCGTTTTTAAAACTTTAAATATTGTCGCCGTATACAGTAAAAACAAAAAATTGTAAAAATGAAATACTGGTATTTACGTATTACCGCAACCTATTGGTGACATGAAATGAAACAAAGTACATGATTGCCATTTCAGCACATATAACACATGCGACAGTAGCAACCTGGCGAGTTATCCTGAACGTTGGCGATTGATGTGATAGTACGTAAGTACCGAAATAATTAAAAAAGTACTCAAATTTCAGTCGAAATGTGTTTTGGAACATATTTTAATTTCTATGATGCTGAAGATTTATTCCTTCTCTGTAAAATTCTGTGGGTCGGAAAAACAGAATTTCGTAAGAATTGAATTAAGTTTTAATGCCCTTCTGTTGGTGAAAGGTTGATACATAAAGCATGCTTCTTCAAAATGATCGGAGCATCCTGATGAAAAATTAGAAGGTTTAAAGTTTGTTCGACCTAAGTTTTGTGTCTATTTTTTTTAATAAATATTGATTCTTCAGTAGAAACTGAGAAACCCTTTTCGTCCTACGCTACAGTTTTCTACTTTGTTATATGAAAGTAGATGCAAATACGAAAATGCCGCCAAAGTACTCAGTCGAATGAAACACGCGGGGATTTGTGTTGAGTGTACTCTCATGTAATTATAATGTCAGATGAATCGAGTCCATAGGGAATTTCTTTAAATATTTGAATTATATCTAAATGTGGTTTGATTATTTATAAATCAAAGTCAATCTTTTAAGCAATATGAGGGCTTTTGATGACAATCACGTAATTTTGAACCTCGATCAAATGACTGGATCGTTACCTAAACTGGCACCCTTTCTCCAAATTTCCCGACCACTTTGAGTTTTGAAAGATTTAACGTACATCAGCTCTTCTATACAGTGGGTGTTAAAACTTTAAAAGGAAACCTAAACTAATTTTATTAGCAATACAAAATAATTGTACTGACGCCACACTTCCTCCCTCATTTCTAAGAGTATATGTAGTTTTATTTAAAACTCGTGCTAACCACGGTGACTGATAATTTCAGTTAAAGATATAAATAGTCTTTTCAAAGATTACGAAATAATTTTGTTAAAACACTTCTTTTTTATAACAACCATTCAAAAATATTGAAAAAGGTACATCCACTGTTGCCACTCACAGAAAAAAAATATTAGTACAGTTTCATAGCTAGCGTTGCCATCTGAATAAATAATTACAAGACATTTTCAATAGTGGGTCTTTTGTGACACCAGAATTCTAACTCATGATTCACCAACCATAGCCATTCGGCTACCGCTGCCACGAAATTATTTTTGAAAGGTTGTTGCTAGCTGTAGTGCAATTAATGAAAAATATTTAAAAAATATTTAAATACACTGAGTGGCTTCCACTCTGTGTATTGTTTGTGCTCAGGCCTGTTTTGTACTCCATGATGTGTTGAACAATTGAAAAGGGTCTGCAAGATGGATGCCGAGAAACCTGACTCTGAATCCGAAGAGTGCAAGAATGGGAATCGGCCTCGATGTAGTACACGCGAGAGAAAAATGAATTCCTGTTAAGAATCATCGATTGGAGATGAGACGTAAATGCACTGCTTTACCCCAGAAACCAAGGTTATTTTAATGATGTAGAAGCATCACTGTTCATCAACGAGGACAAAAAGTCTTTCAAAACAATGTTGAGATGGATAAGGCTTTGCAACATTTCTTTGAAATCCCAGAGCACCAAGTTTCACCAGAGTGGTTCCTTCAAACAGATTGCACGCTGCAACAAATGTCTCAATGTCAGTGGCGACAATGTAAAAAAACAGTGCAAGGTGTGTAGTTTTTGATGCCATGATGTATTGACAATAAAATTTCCGAGTGAAAAAAAATTCTCGAAACTTAAATTTTAGAATGTCTCGCGTTTATACAGACTTCACGAAAAAAAAAAAAATTTCCACAGTTTTGGAAAATGTGCGATAATTATTTTTAATACTTGAGGTAAATTAATAGGGGATTTGAAGAAAAGAATTATTATAACTATTGTAACAACCTTGTCGGGGGTGTTGGTGTTTGGGGGTTCGAGTAAAGATCAACCATAACCAGCCATAATTCAGAATTATTATCCCACTTACTTAAATAATTACTCGAAGGGATTTTTTTCTGTTAAGCCTAATTTTATTTAAAAATGCATATAAAATAATTGCTGAATAAAAACGCCGAAATTCATAATTTATAATCATTCAAAATTCAATACGTTCTAAATTAATATCACACTGGCTACAGCACTGACAAAACGCAGTCTCACATATGATACCATGTTCTCTGAAGTGATCACACATATGCACTGATGTCCAAAAGTTAAGCATAATTGATAATTATGTGAATAAAGAAGGAACTGTAAATCAGATTGGCGGGAAACGTGATATGCGAGTGTAAAATGGTTATAAAATAAGGAAGCAAATCAAAAGAATGATAATAATTAATTTTATTATCAAAAGTAGCAGCTTGAAAAAAAAACTGAGCAAAGCAAGGATTCACACTTTAAAGAAAAAATGAAAGAAAACATTAAATAAAATACTAATTCTGCAGTTTAATAAGGCGTGTGGTCACCTCTGACAGCCAGGCACGCTGCACAGCGATTTACCATACTTGCTATGAGTTGTGGGCTCAAACGGTTCCAAGCTTCTTGGAGAGCTCTCTTCAGTTCTGTAACGGAGCTTGGTGGGTGCGAAAGGGCTTCAATTTCTCTCCCGAGCATATCCCATACATGCTCGATAGGATTTAAATCAGGGGAGCTCGCAGGGCACGACATGTGCTGGATGTTTTCCGTTTCAAGGAAGTCATCAATCAGCACCGCTCGGTGACATGGCGCATTATCATTCATGAATATGAAATCAGGACCGACAGCACCTCGAAACAAGTTAACATAAGGCTCAAGAACTCCGTCTCTGTATTTTTGAACAGTCAGAGACCCCGTGTCAAAGAAAAGGAGGTCTGTGCGGCCGTCCATCATGATGCCTGCCCATACCATTACTCCCCTTCATAGAAAATGATGTCTTTCCGTTATGTGTCTTGTTTCAAAACGTGTTCCACGTTCTCTCCATATCGTACCCGCGAGAATCACTACTCAGACTAAACCGGGACTCGTCACTGAACATCACATTGGCCCACTCTCCCACACTCCAATGTTGATGTTTCAAACTCCAGTTTAAACGAGCGCGTTTATGCCCAGACGTGAGGGGAATGCAAACTGCTGGTCTTCTGGGCATACAGGCCAGCATGATTGAGTCTCCAGTAAACAGTTTGTCTCGCAATTCGTATTCCTGTGGTGACTGTGAGTGCGAACCCAGTGCTCTGGCAGTACTGCCCCTCTGACGTCGCGCACTAATTACCAGATATCGGTCTTGGCGAGGGGTTGTGACTCTTGGTCGACCTGATACTGGTTGTCGGGTAACATCTCCCGTTCTTTGAAACCTCTGCCACAGTGTTGAGATCACAGACTGGTCCACATTCAGAATTCGAGACACTTCGGCTTGCGATCGTGAGGATTCCAGCATTCCAACGATTCTTCCTTTCGTAAACATGTCCAATTGGCGTCTTTGTGCCACCATTCACCTTGTTTGATGGTTAACAACGTTCCTTCGCACAGCAGTTGCACGAAACTTGTCTGAACTGCCTATGCTGCTTGAATCGGTTTCTCCGCGTTCCGACATGCGCCGGTGTTTCGCGCAGGACGTAGTCGACTGAAAATGTTTGCAAAAACCCAATGTTTTTCTTCACCCAATTAATATCCGCAAGAAATTTGGAATAATTTTACGAATATTTACTCCATGTTTTCCGCATTTTATGATTTATGCTTAACTTTTGGACACCAGTGTATATAATCATAGGGTCATAGTCCTGAAAGGGTTAAACTAAAGCATCTAAAGGTAGGAAAGGCACTACGCAACTAATTAGAAGAGCAATCACAAGGTTTAAGGATACTTAACATATAACATCTACCCCATTTACTCTTGGAGTACTCTGGGCTCCTACGCTAGACTTCACTTTAAATCTCCTCTCATGGTACGACCTGAGGTCGTAATTCTAAAGCTCAATCTTGTGACTTATTCACCAATTATCAATAATTGAACATCCAGCGACTATAGGACGGCTAACTTTTCACTCTCCACTTACCTAAATGTCCACGCTTAAATATATTAACTCATTTGCATAAATCAAGTCTTCTTCTTCGTTAGAAATTTTTTGATAAAACATACAGTTAAAAAGAAATAAATTTACCCCCAAGATTATTAGTTGAAAGTTCGCAGAAAGACCCTTTACACTATGGTGTGCAGATATGTAAGCAGATTATGTTCTATTACTAATGCGAAGATTAAAAAGTAGTGCCAACGATACCTTTATATCCGTCTCTTTATTTAATAATTTAACTTTTAAATATATATATATCCTTATGTGGGTGTGATGAATGCATTTTGAAGGTGATCATGACCAGACTAATAACCGAGTAGAAAACCGAATTGATTAACGTGTTTTAGACATAAGAGTGCTAATTATGCGTTTTTTTCATCTCAAATATAGATTGACAAGAGAAACAAAAGAATCCCCACGTACTCTCAGGGAAATATAACAGGGAAAAAATTATATGTCTGTAATAATGCCCTAGTTAAGTAAAGGGAAAAATAGTCATTTTTATAAATTGCATTGGTGGTCTTAGGAAAAAACTTTGTATCACATCAAGCCTTTGTAAAAATACATGTGTCAGCAATTTAGATATTTTCTCTAGGAATAGTAAATACACCAA
>BMAO01031725.1:0-20728 GCA_019973975.1 Trichonephila clavata
AAAGCTGTGTAATTATTATCAATACAAAATAAGGAATTCAATTTTAGACAAATGGCTGCAGAATTTTTTTTAAGTCTTATGTTTTAAAAACTGGAGTATATACATAAAAAAGAGCTAACCAGCGCGTGAGTTCTTGGTGGTGCCGGGGATGATGTGCAATCGTTCTCTACTTTCTGGACAACCTTCGTTATTCAATTTGATCGAGGTGCAAAATATTTAATTTCCAATATGTATTTTACTTTTATCCATCAAACTCGTAAGAGAAATGTAATTTTCAAAGCTATATTTGCTATACAGTAATACAACCAAGTAGTTACCCTTTTTTTTCGAATTTGTTCATGGTTTTGGAGAAGTATATTCCATGCTCAAAAATCAGAAATGTATTGCTATTTATGTTTATTTTTTTCAGGTAAGAGGTCTTGTGCTGGCGAGTTTTTGGCACAAGTGAAGTATTTATCATCATTTGGCGCCATTCTTCAGAACTTAAGAATCCTTCCAGGAGATAGCAACGGAACGTTGAGATTTCTACGAAGATAACAAAGAAATGATTTTGTGTTTCAGTTGAAGATTTTCATATTAAATTTTCTTCTGCATTTGACGTCAATTTTTGTTAACTAATACCTAATAAGTTACTTTGTGTAAAAACACTTTTTTATTAAGGCATCCGACTGTGGTTGCGACAACTTTTTTTTAAAAAAAGAAATGTGGATATGAGATTTTTTGTGTTATTTCTAGATTTGTTTAGTACATTTTAAGAAAAAATGCTAAAATTAAGAGAGAAAAAGAAATTATTAGTACTAAAATGGGAAAAATAGCATAAACGTGGCCCATTCTAGAATTGGTACCAAAGGTTTATGAACAAATTTTTAATTTTTTTTCTTCTAATGTATTGCTATTTATTCATTTATAATGATCTTCAGATAAAGGATATTTTTTTTTACAAAACTAGAGTACTTTATCTCAGTTATATATGAAATTGCTTAAAAAAAACAGTGATTATATTCACATAAGGCATAGGTTCTCAACGTGTGATAACGCTCCCTTGTGGGCGTTTGAGGCTTTCAGGGGGCAGTAGTAGACCCAGAGAAAATTAGGGGGCGTTGAGATGGCACAGAGGGCTTGGACAGATTAACCAAATATATTCTAAAAAAGTCTAAAAAAACACGCTGATTATGTACTAACTAAAGTAAACTTTAATGCTGTTTATTTTATGTTGATTGTATGTATTATTTAAATCATTTCTATATCACATGTATGAAAATTCACATATTTTGGTAGTTCGGGAAGTGGATGAAAAACTTTAAGCTACATTACATTCAGATCTACATATTCAATTGAATGATAGTGCAGTGCATTCTAATTTCTGTAGTGCACGTGTTGTCTTTGTGAGCAGTAGGAAAAATGTTTCCTTCACTGCATTTCACTATGTATATTATCCAAGAAACATAATTAATTATTTTAACATGTGATTCTTTAAAGCTGAAACTGTCAATTTATATTTATTTTGAAAGCAATAGTTCATTATGAATTACTTTGTATCATCAAAACCCCTGCTTGTCTTTATAACAGATAAGATAAAACTTTATTCCATTTAAGTGAAGAATCAATTCCAACAACATCCTATCTATGATTAAAATATGTAATATTACTAATTTGAATATATTTGTTGAAATAGCTATTTCAGATTCGCAAGTAAAAGAGTTGGGGCTTTTAGAAAAAACTTAAATTAGAATATATTCTATTAGTAATAGGATATTGTTACGAATTTTGTATAAAATAATGTAAATAATTTGGATTTGGATGTGCAATGCCTTTTTATTACTCTATATTTTTTTATGTTAAGATTGTAATATTCACAAGCAAGCCGTCCCTTACGTTATAATGGCAATTCAATGGGAACTTGGCGAAATATTGGCGATAGAGCCAAGTTGGCATCATTTTTTGGCGACTAAGTTGGCGATCATGTTGGCGAGTTCGGGACCCTCTGGATTCTTCTAGAAATTAGTAGAAAAATCTACTAATTTCACGATCTGTGGCGCAAGCGCATCTTTTCAGAAATTTCGGCCTCTGCTATAAATAGAGAGACTCGCCGCAACGGTCAGTCTGCGTACTGTCATAGAGATTTGTGACGTTTTCTGTCCGTGTCTAACACGGCAATGTTAATGGACCGCTAGTTTTAGTCGGTTATGAGTCGTGATGTTTTGCCCTCCCCTCTAGCTTTTTTATGCACTCTGATTCAATAGAATTGCACTAATTTTCTGTTTTGTATATTTGTTTTTTTTTTCCAGCTTTTTCTCCGTTTTTTTCGCGTTTTTTAGCTCCTGCCCGACAACCTCGCTCTTCCGCTGCTTTGGTCGAATGAGGCAAGAGGCGTGTAAAGTTACGGAGTTCCTACCCCGAAGGGGGTGTACCTCCACATCAGAATTATTAAATTTAGTTACCGAAATTAGAATTACATAAATTAAACATAAGAAAAAGTTTTAAAGTTAAGAGGATAATTAATGGCAATGGCGTTACGCCTGCTAAAGATAGCGAGCGGACGAAGTCCGTGCGCCTTGAAACGATTGGCCCATTCGATAGGTTTCACTGGGTGGGCTGAGCCTCCCAGTGATATGATTGGCAGAGCCATTCAATCCTATCGGTGGGCGTGGAAAATACAGATGGTACGTTCGGAGTGAACGGCCGGAACAAAAGGTTTCGAACAACAGAGTTGTAAGAGAACCAGAGAAAAGAAAAAACTATGGAAGACAGAAAATAATTTAGAAAAAGTTATTTTTATTATGGAACCATCTTGCTCAATAGCCAGTTAAACAGTAACGAAAAGAATAAAAAGGAGTATCGCTAACGGGCGCCATGTCAGCTCGCGTTGGAGGGAGAGTTGATTTATGGGGGAATGAAGTCATTTACAAAAATGAAAAATAATAAAATGAGATACTGATATAATTAGAACAAAAAAGGTCCCGTGCTACCATCTGGTGGCCGGGAAAAGAGACTGAAGATGATCCAAGCGCAAAATTGAATCGAAGGGACACCCACTCGATTCGCGGCCGTGCCGGATCATGCTTCAAAAAATAGATTAAACCGTGACTCCCAGCACGGCGCTATAGTAAATACAGGAGTAATAGGGAGTTTAAGCCTTAAGAAAAAAAAGGATGACAAAAGAAAAAATTTTGCTATTAAAAAATTTTTTTTAATACAAATTTTTTTTTTTTTTTTAAAGTTCCCAATTGCATTTTTGGTGAATTACACCCTGAGCCGTTTGGCGTAGGGGAAATTCACGAAATGCTGGTCGAGGAGAGCTCTTGGTCTTTTGAGCGAGGAAGGCACTGCTGGATCGTATGCAGGCTGATTTTGAATAAGTTCGTTGGGAACTTGTGGAATTTTCTCAAAAAAAAACGTTTTGAGATATTTTGTATGAAAGGAAGAGTGGGTTGCACTTTTAAATCACGGTAAATGACTTCATTCCTGACATACCAGGGAGCGTCCACTATCTGTCTCAAAATAGAGTTAGAAAGTGTGTGCAGCTTACGGATGTGATACATGCCGGCGGAGCCCCAGATGGGGGAACCGTACAGCATGATCGGTCTGATGATTGAGTTGAAGAGCAAAACCTTGTGCCTGATCGCTAGTTTGCTCTTCTTAGAGAGCAGCTGATTCAGCATACTATGAACAATCTTCGCCTTTCGGCGAGATTGTTCGATATGATGGGCAAAAGTTAATTTTGCGTCTAGAAACAACCCTAGGTATCTGTAGACATTTACCCAGGGGACGGGTTGGCCGAAAATGGTGACAGGGGTTAGGCCCACTGGTAATTGATTTCGCCTCGTGAACATAAGGCAGGCACTTTTGGAGGCGTTAACTTTAATTTTCCAGTCCGTGAGCCAGAGCTCAAGCAAAGAGACATAATGTTGAAGATTAGAGATTACCACGGAGAATCTCTTATCTTGTGAAATAATGGCAGTATCGTCCGCATACATTGCTAAGTGGACGAGATTAGCTTGCGGGATATCATTCACGTACAGGTTGAAGAGCAGCGGAGAGATCAATGACCCCTGCGGTATGCCGCTCCTGATTGGTCGAGGGGAGGAGAGCGTTTTTTCTACTCTCACTCGGAATGAGCGCGCGGAGAGGAAGTTATGGATGACCTTGATCAGGGGAGCCGGAAAATCAAGTCGTATGAGCTTGATTATTAAGCCATCGTGCCAAATTTTGTCAAAGGCTTTGGCTACGTCCAAAAAAAGTATACCCGTGGCCTCAAACTTGCCGAAGCCGCTGTGAATCAACTCCGTTACTCTGAGCAGTTGGTGAACTGTCGAGCATTTGGGTCGAAAACCGCACTGCTGGGGTATCAATAAATTTGCAGCAGCGCAGTGTTGATTCAGGCGTCGGAGAAGTATAAATTCATATACTTTGCTCAGACTGCTTAAGAGACTGATGGGACGGTAATTTTGTGGAAGGTCAGCATTTTTATCTGCCTTCAGGATAGGGATGACCACGGCAGTTTTCCAGGTGTTGGGGAAGTAATTGAGCTTGAGAAGACAATTACATAGGAAGGTAATGAATAGGAGAAACTTAAGGGGAAGATTTTTAAGCATATGATTCGAAATTTGATCAAGGCCTGGGTATTTTTTCAGTTTCAACCTGTTAATGAAAAGTAATATCTCGGATGGCGTAGCTTTATCGATTTCATGATCTTGGTATGAAGAGAGGAAGTTCACTACCTCTGTGTGTGAGCGTTGGACGAGGTCGTCATTTCCAACGTCGTGGTTCGGTTCAAATTGGGTTTGCAAGCTATCCGCTATCACCTCCGCCTTTTCAATGGGAGCGATAGCTGTACTGCCCAATGACCCCACAAAAGGGGGGGGGGAATGGATTGAAAAGGCTTGCGTATTTGGGAGGATTTCCTCCAAAGGGTGTTGTCTAGAGGCGAGAGCGCCTCAATATGTTTTTCCCACTGTGAGCGGGAATGGTGTTGGATGTCCTTTGCAATCTCACGACTGAGGCTACGGAATTCAGAATATGAATCAGGGCACCTATTTCTTTGCCAAATTTTCCGTAGCCGGTTGCGCTGACGAATTTTGAATTTAATTTCAGGGGAGAGAAACTTCGGAGGATTATTAAATTTTGGTTTTGAAGCCTCAGCGAAAGCTTCGGAGAAATTTTGATTGAGTTGACCAATGGCCGACTCTATATTTTCTTCGCTGGTGAGGTCGAGAGAGGGGAGTGGTTTATTTTTTAGAACAAATTTAAAGTTATTCCAATTGGTGATTAATTGCTCTGGATTTTTAATGAGAGAAGTATTTAAATTAAATTCTAAAATAACAGGGTAGTGTGATCAGAGCTGAGACCGTTAATGATACTATAATTAAAAGGGATGTGTTTAAACACAGCCAGGTCGATAATAGATCCGCTTTGCCCCGGTTTGGGAGCATGCGTGTGGGATAGGGGGGCAGCAATTTTCGCTCCCCGAAGGTTGGCTCGAATGAGGCAAGTGGCAAGTGGCGTGTAGAGTTACGGAGTTCCTACCCCCTAGGGGGTGTACCTCCACATCATAATTTATAAATTTAGTTACTTAAAATAGCTTTACATAAATTAGAAAAGAAAGAAAAGATATAGTTTAAGAGAATAATTAATGGGCAGTGGCATTACGCCTGCTAAAGATGGCGAGCGGGCGTAGCCCGCGCGCCTTGAAACGATTGCCCATTCGATAGGTTCACTGGATGGGCTGAGCCTCCCAGTGATATGATTGGCAGACTGCCAATCGCTCCTACCGGTGGGCGTGGAAAAACTGAAGGCGCGTTCGGAGTGAACGGCCGGAGCGAAGGTTTCAAACAACATGCGTTGTGAGAGAACCAGAGAAAAGAAAGACTATGGGGAAACAAAAATAATTTAGAAAGTTATTTTTATAATGGAACCAACTTGCTCAATTGCCAGAGTAATTTAAAAGAAAGAAATAAATGGAGTATCGCGAACGGGCGCCATGTCAGCTCGCGACAACGGAAGAGTTGAATAATGGGGGAATGAAGTCATTTACAAAATGTAAAAATAAAAAATAAACAGAAACACGATGTGAAAGGAGAAAAGACCCGTGCTACCATCTGGTGGCCGGGGAAGCAATTGAAGACGATTCGAGCGCAAAATTTAATCGAAGGAGACATCTCCTCGATTTTCGACCGCGCCGAATCGTGCTTCAAAAGATGATTAAGCCGTGACTCCCAACACGGCGCTAAAGTTATTTCAGGTGAAAAAGGGGAGTTATGATTTTAAGAGGATAGAAATTTTTAATAAGAATTATGCATTCAAAATTAAAATTTTGATAAAAATAAAAATTTTGTTAATAAAAGTTAAATTTTCCCAGTTGCATTTCTCATCTTGTGAATTACACCCTGAGCCGTTTGGCGTAGGGGAAATTCACGAAATGCTGGTCTAGAAGAGCTCGTGGTCTTTTGAGCGAGGAGGGCACTGCTGGATCATAAGCAGGCTGATTTCTAATAAGTTCGTTGGGAACTTGAGGTATTTTTTCGAAAAAACGTTTCGATATGCTTTGAATAAAAGGAAGAGTGGGTTGCACTTTTAAATCACGGTAAATGACTTCATTCCTGACATACCAGGGAGCGTCCACTATCTGTCTCAAAAAAGAGTTAGAGAGTGTGTGCAGTTTACGAATATGATGCATGGCGGCGGAGCCCCAGATGGGGGAACCGTAGAACATGATCGGTCTGATGATTGAGTTAAAGAGCAAAACCTTGTGCCTGATCGCTAGTTTGCTCTTCCTAGAGAGCAGCTTAAACAGCATACTATGAACAATCTTCGCCTTTCGGCGAGCTTGTTCGATATGATGGGCAAAAGTTAATTTTGCGTCTAGAAACAACCCTAGGTATCTGTAGACATTTACCCAGGGGACGGGTTGGCCGAAAATGGTGACAGGGGTTAGGCCCACTGGTAATTGATTTCGCCTCGTGAACATAAGGCAGGCACTTTTGGAGGCGTTGACTTTAATTTTCCAGTCCGTGAGCCAGAGCTCAAGCAAAGAGACGTAATGCTGAAGATTAGAGATTACCACGGAGAATCTCTTATCTTGTGATATAATGGCAGCATCGTCCGCATACATTGCTAAATGGACGAGATTAGCTTGCGGGATATCATTCACGTACAGGTTGAAGAGCAGCGGAGAGATCAACGACCCCTGCGGTATGCCGCTCCTGATTGGTCTAGGGGAGGAGAGCGTTTTTTCGACTCTCACTCGGAATGAGCGCGCGGAGAGAAAGTTATGGATGACCTTGATCAGGGGAGCCGGAAAATCAAGTCGTATGAGCTTGATTATTAAGCCATCGTGCCAAATTTTATCGAAGGCTTTGGCTACGTCCAGAAAAAGTATACCCGTGGCCTCGAACTTGCCGAAGCCGCTATGAATCAACTCCGTTACTCTGAGCAGTTGGTGGACTGTCGAGCAATTGGGTCTAAAACCGCACTGCTGGGGTATCAGTAAATTTGCAGCAGCGCAGTGTTGATTCAGGCGTCGGAGAAGTATAAACTCGTATACTTTGCTCAGACTGCTTAAGAGTGAGATCGGACGGTAATTTTGAGGAAGGTCAGCATCTTTATCTGCCTTCAGGATGGGGATGACCACGGCAGTTTTCCAAGAGTTGGGGAAATAATTCAGCTTAAGGAGACAATTACAAAGGAAGGTAATGAAAAGGAGGAACTTAAGGGGAAGATTCTTGAGCATACGATTCGAAATCTGATCAAGGCCTGGAGATTTTTTAAGCTTCAACCTGGCTCGAATGAGTCCTTCTACCTCAGTCGGTCTCAGGTCACGCCTCCGGCCTCCCTGATTGGTTTTCCCACGGCCGCTCGTCCATCCCCCTTCTTGGGTTTTTTTCACATCGTAGTTCTTTCAGTTTAAATTCCATTTCTATTGAGTAAAAGCGGTCACTCGCTGTCACTCGTTATCCATCTTATTTTCATTTATTTTCGTTCGGTCAGTCTGATTTCAACCAGCGAGTAGTGAGCATTGTTTTGATTAGTGATCAGCTTGGCTGTGCTTGTGAATAGTCATTTACGTACGTGTATTTTAGACACTGTTTATTGTGTCTGAGTGCTGTTGAAGGTGTGAAATCCTTCTGTTATTTATTCTGTGAATTTTGCTGCTGAATCCTGAATTTCAAGGATTGATTTTCGACAATAAATACTCATCGCTCTTAAAGAATTGCCTTGTTATTTACGACTGATTTCGCATAAAATCCTCGAACCCCGATCTACGTAACAATATTTTTTTAAAAACGTAACTCTTGTGTTCACCATGTATTATGTATACACTTATTTCTGTAGAGTGGGAGGGGGTGGTATCAAAATATTCCCATGAAAAGGGGGGCGGTATCAAAATATTCACTAGAAAAGGGGGCGCCAGTTCAAAAAAGGTTGGGAGCCTATGACATTAGGGATTGTAAATTTTGTAATAAAACAGTGATTGATAAATCTGAAGGTTAAAACAATTCTACTATTATACAGAACTTACATAAAAAATTTCAGTTAATTAGTTTCAATACCTTTTTAGCAATCACTGGCCCCGTTTGATTATTTTGAAAAAATCCCGGTTCCAGTAAAACGCGGTTTAAATTATGACACCTTGCTTAAAGTAATGGCATCTGCTTTTACTAAAACACTTGTTGTTATTGTTCTAATGAACGGGAAATGATAAACTTGGTATTTTTATAAAACTAAAATAAGATGGCCTATAAAATGAAATCCTAAAAAAAGTTTGTCAATTTTTGGCAAAATTCACAATTTTAGGGTAGTTGGATACCTTAAATTTGGATCATTATGAAAACAATAAATATTACATTATGAAAACAGTACCTTAAGAGAAATGCCTACCATATTTGGTATAATTTTATGATAGTTTTTTTACTTGTTAAGAATAATTTTTGAAAGGGGCGGGGTGTCATTTTAACGAGAATTTGTGACGACAGATTGCAAGAATTTTTCCCAGAACAATGAATATTTGCTCATTCATAAAATGCTTTTTGTGATTGAATTTTCATTTTCGAAAGGCACTATCTTCAAAATTGGGTAATTGAAAAAAACTAGAGAGATATGAGAGATATTGTAACTTAACATAATGATTAAACGCTTCTAACTTAAAATAACTGATAGAATTGCGCAATATATTTTATTCAAATTTACAAAAATTGAATTAGCATTTATTTTTACATAATACCTAACGCATATACTTACACACCACTAGAAATACATACAAAAAATACACTAAAAAATAAGCTATTGTAATTGAATTATTCGATTTATATCTAATATTATTATTCATTTAAAATAAACAATATTATAGATTTATTTTATAAGTTTTACGAATGTGTAATGAGTCTTATTCTACAAAAAATAAAACAAACATTTTGATTACGTTCAAAGAATTCCCTTTATCTCTATAATCTCACTATATTTTTTTTCACGTATCGATATCCTGAATTAATCTCTACCGATATTGTATTGATCAAACGCCATCTGTTGATGTTTATTACGCGTTTGCCTGCAATTGCTTGAAATTGGTGATATTGTTTTCTCTAATTATCTTTCCCCCGCTTTTACTTTCAATATCTTGTGCCTACGTGTGTTTTTAATAAATATTTTCCACTTTTAAATTTGTATTTCTCATTCTTTAAGATTTAATTTCTTGAATGCTTCCAGTTACACTTTATACCTTGATAACTTTTTTTACTGGCATTGATCTTTTGAAAAATCTTGGGGAACAGGGTTTTCGAGCTGCAGAAACCATACCAGAAAATTCGATATACCACGAGTGTACTTTAGAAGAATCTAAGTGTATGCGGAAGAAATTAAGAAGAACGCGCCTGATTTTGCATTTGACGGGATCATTGAGATTTTCCTCGTGCAATGGAATGACTAAAGTATTGTCACTGATTGTTATATTCATAGATTCCCATTCCCTAAAGACGTTTTGATAATCAACAAAAAAATTTATTAATCCTTTTTTCATGCTTTTTCCAAGTTTTAATTCCTTATTATCACATAAATTCATTAAATTACCTTTCCATGGAAGCTCTACTTCATATCTCCCTTCGGGGAGAATCCTCATTTTTCTTTAAAATCAGATAAGTCTTCTCTTTCCTTAACAATTTCTGTGGGGTCAGCTATACCCAAAACTTCTAGTTCCCATACATTTTTCAAAGGAATATTTCCCACGTGAATTGACAATGTTGTTGTAAATTTATCCCTTGTACAAATTTTCTGTCTTCCAAACACCGTCCAGTCCTATTTACTTTCAACAGCTATTAAGCCAGAGTCTAAGGTGACTACATTTCCTGTCAACAGTTTCCCCATAACATCGGCCCCTATTAAAAGGTCTATTTCTCCTCCTTCACAAGAAAAATCAGATAACTTTTATTTTCCTTTCTCTTAGCTCATTCAAATCCTGATCGTTAATCTTAGGGACTAAACTATAAATCTTTCTTTCGGAAAGCGCTTCAAAGTTGCACGTGTACTTTCCTTTCAAGTCACTAACCTCAACGGAAAACACCCGGTGTTGCTTAGGGTCAGTTTCACTCGCCCCGAAAAGCGCGTGGCTTACGGTTTCTGATTTATGAGACTTTCTCTTACGTAACTGCTCTGGCTACCAGAGTCAATCAGTGCTCGGACCCTTTTCTTCATCCCCGTAACTTGATAGTAACACAAAGAGTTTGTAAAAATACCACGTCACTTCTGCTGCAATTAGAGAGGGAATTATCGGATCTATATATATATATATAACATTTCCATTTTCTAGTTTAGAACACATTATTTCAAAATGAGAGTTATTACATTAAATACAGTTTATATTATTTTTTAAATTACAAAATTTTCTTAAATGTCTAGTTTTTTTCAAACAGGTAAAACATGCACCTTTTTTAACAATATTCTTTGTTTGTCACATTTAAGGACATTTTCTTCGCAGCAAAGCATTTTTCACTCGGATGTTTCTTATCACAAAAAACACAAAGAGGTCGCTTACCTGAATACAGGCTTACCAAGGCCGAGGCAGTCGTTAGATCACTCTGCAACACACATTCAATGGGAACATCGTTCTTTCAGAAATTTTGTTTTGATCCAAATCCAGTTCGGGCGAGTTGTACTATCTCCTCTCCTTGCACCTCTTAGCGAAGAAAATTTCATCAAAGGTATAAGAAAATCTCCATACTTCGCTTGAGTTCTTCCTAAGCTCTCTAAAGCCCGTAGCTTTGCTTCTAATTCAGCGTGTGACGGATCTATACGGTCTTTGACTTAACTCCTCTATTTTTCTTAAAATAATTTATTTATTTCAACCAATCTTCACCGAGAGCCAGGCGTGTGATTTATGTAAATAAGATATATTATATAAGTTCGGTTTTCACGAGTTAAGAAGTTAAGTGATAGGAAGAGAGAAGTCAAGTGAATTAAAGATCGAGACGTCAACACGAAATTGTTGACAATTGTAGATAGCCTGTTACGTGTGAAGGTACTCGAAGAGAAGCGGTTTGAATATAGTGAAAATCCTTATTACAGAGAGCGTGGATTCTTCACCCATTCTTCTAGCCATTAAAAAGGTCGAAGTCGTCACGAAGGAACAGTCCACAGAGGCGGATTAAGCTAGTTGGAGGCCCCAGGCGGTAAAAGGTTTGGGGCCCCCTGGGCTGAAGAGTCGAAAAACTTAAATAGTGAAAAAATTCGCTGACCTTAAATTCTCAAAATAAAATGTATAGCTAAAAAAAATTAACGGCTAAAAAAAATTAAACTTTATTTTAAAGAATTAAAAAAAAACCTTACTTAAAAGCTTAAAATTTTGCTATACAACTTTACGTCTTGATTTTTCTTGGGCAAATTCATCGATTACTTTTGCAGTATCTATTTGGTCCAAAACATCTTGTTCTATATATAATATGGCCATGCTGTTCAGTTTCTCTTCTCCCATACTACTTCTTAAATAATTTTTAACGTGCTTTAAAACCGAAAAAGATCTTTCACCTGATGCATTTGATATCGGTATAGTTAAAAATATTTTTTAAAGTATCTCTACATTAGGGAAAGTCGAGACCATTTCTTTTGCAACTTGATAAATTTCTATTGGAGTGTTCATTATGTATCTTTGTTTTCTTTTAAAAATAGCAAAAACTGATCCAATTCATCGTCAAAATTAAACGATTCAATATCGTCTTTGTAAATATCCTTTAATTTTTGTACAGCTTTCTTCTTAATTTCAAGTAACATCTCGTCAAAAAATACAAAAAAAAAAAGTGTTCTATAACATTTTCATATATTCCAGCTCTTCGGAATAGTTCTGCTTTTGTTCTATCACATATGACATAGAATGAGTTGACCAAGAAATTTTCCCTATTTTCAAATTCATGACCTTCTTTATAGTTTCACCGAAAATAATTTTTCTCTTTCGCTGCCTGCAAGCTTGTCAAACTTCCTTTTCAAATGAGAGCCCTGATAAAGCAATTGCTTCTTGTTCTACTTTTCCAAATTCATTCCTGAAATTTTGTATATAATTTTCTAAAGATTTCAGTAGATTAGTTCCTTTTAATAGCTCACACCCAACTGATTCTAATGCTTTGCTAGTAGCACTCACCCTCTGGAGTATGGTTTCTCAAATCACGGTCATTAGGGAAGTTTCATACTTCCCCATCTATTTCAAAAGAGAAGTTGCCTCCAGTATTGTGATCTTCTCCTTATTTGTATCACGGATTTCAGACCGGGCCTCCTTTTGTGTGTATAACCAAGTCTTATAGCTCGTACGGCATCTGCTCTTGCTGAACATCGTGTATCTGAAAGTTTTTTCACAGATATTGCATGTTTACTCCTTTAAAGATTTTTATTTAAAATTCGCCAGCGATGGGCTGACACAGAAAAAAAATTGAATGATTTCTGTACAAGCATAAAATATTTAATTGCATCGCTACTACTTTCTGCTGCTAAATTTCTTACTAAATTTAAAGAATGAATGGCACAAGGAATATAAACTGCGCTTGAACTGTGTTCTTTAATACGTGCCTGTAGACCTGAGTACCGCCCGGACATATTAGACGCATTATCAAATGATTGCCCTCTGCAATTTTTAATATGCAGTCCAAATTTAGCTAAAATTTCTAAAGCATTTAAATTTTTTTCCCCAACTCTCATAAAATTACATTTCATCTTTTTTCAAATTTTCTGATAGAATTATGAAATTTCTGATTAAATACACACATATTTTGTTTAATTCTTTTATTCTTTACAGAAATCATAGTTTAATTTTTAGAACAAAACATAGCTTAACTTCCGGATTACTTATAATCAAAATTATTAAAATATCTCAACCAAAAGTAAGCTTTCAAAAATTCTAAGGTTTTCTTTTAAAAAACTGTGGGATTTTTTGGAAAAACAA
This sequence comes from Trichonephila clavata, assembly GCA_019973975.1. Taxonomy (NCBI): domain Eukaryota; kingdom Metazoa; phylum Arthropoda; class Arachnida; order Araneae; family Nephilidae; genus Trichonephila; species Trichonephila clavata. The sequence continues at coordinate 13,415 of BMAO01031725.1, forward strand.
TTATAATACTCTTGATTTTTGTAAAGTTTCCTTTTAAAGTTTCTAAATATAAGTTAATAAAACATTAACTGAATACAAATGTTTTTTACACATTCTAGTTTAGTATTATTACTCTACTTGTTTGTTTTTTACAAAAATCTTAATATTTTGTGACTAAACAGAACAATAAAACATTTCCAAAATAATTTGAAATTTCTAAGATAACTCAAAACTGTTTGACAAACGCCACATATCACAAAAGAAATCTACAATTTTTCAACTAAATTTATATCTTAATTACATTCAAAGTTCCCTTTCTCAAAATTAAACAATCTTACTACATATTGAATAACTTTTCACATTTCTACTTTGTTTGAAATCCCTTATCTACTTTATAAATTGTGTTTATCATATTTTTATTTCTATAATACATTTTGCTACCACTTTAAATAGTTTTAAACTAGGAGCAATTAAAAAATAGTACCTATATTTTTCAACCATTTATTATTGTTCTGTAAAAATAAACATTTCATTAAATGCTTTTTATAAGAAATTTCTGCTATAGTTTTGGCATTGTTGCCTTTTTTAAAGATTTTAAATATAGTTACAGATGAATTTTGGTTAACTTTATTAGAACTTTGATTAACTTTATTATTTATTTAAGAAAATTATGCATTTTAAAGTAATTATCAACTTTTATGTATTTTTATAATTAGTTATACACATTTAATCATTAGATTGCATTGAATATCCTTTCAAATTGTCTGGACAAAAGATTCTTAATCAAAAAAGTATCGCCAGTAAATCACTCTTAAAATGGCAATAAATACAAAAAGAAAAAAATAATTTGTGCTTTTCAAATTTAATCTTTCAAAATAATGGTTCCCTTGGCAGTTTTAAAGTATATTAGAAAAAGTATGAGTTTTTTTCCCGTTACCTCAATAAAAAGAAAGAAAAGTGTATTTTTAAGTAAACTTAATATACTTTCTTTCTTTGAAAATTCTTTTAACAGTTTGAAGCAATTTTAATTAAATATTTAGAAATTATAGATTGGCTCATAAATTACTAAACAAAATTATCGTAATACGTTAAGATTACAAACAAAAAATCCACGCAATAAATATAATAACGTTTTTATTTCAATTTCGATTTATTGTGTTAGGATTCTTTTAAGTATGGTAAATAATTAATGGATGTACTCAAAATCTCATTAATGTTTTGTATTTTAAATGAACTACTATCGCTTTTTATAACTGACTCAAAAATTATTTTTATACGAGGCAAATAACATTTTTTTATTTGAATAACAATGCCAATAGAAAATGTTTTAAGTTTCATGCTACGAAAACACATTTAAATATGTTAATCATCATGAAAATATTCTAAGAAACTGATGACAGTTATTTATATGTATGTATGTAATACGAAAAATAAATAAATAAATAAAATAATAATGACACGCAAATGCGACAAAATATTTTTTTCACCTTATTTTACGCAATGATTAAAATAACTGCGCATTAAATCTTAAAAATTAAAAAAGAATTTGAAAATGAAAATATAGTTATCTTTTTTTGTTGTTTAAACACGGTTCTCCGATTTGTCTGTATAAGCGCAGGAAGCTAAAAGAAATTAGTTCGAAAGTCAAATTGACGCAAAATTTCCTCAGTTTTCTTCGAAAAGGGTCTTTTTCTCAGGGTCAATTCTGTCCCATTCTTTTCATTCGTCCTTAAGCCTGCCATAAATCTTGATCGTGCTTTTGTCCAATGTACCGAAATTCTTCTTTAACGCGCCCTCTTCCCCAGAGGACCAACGTTGAGAACTCATTGATACTCCTTAAAAAAAAAATAATTAACTATAGACTTGGAGGGTGACGGAAGACTTCTGGCGCTTATGGTCCTATCTTTTCTCGAAACGGGTAGCAGTTATCGAGCCCTTGCTCACCATAAATGCACATCCAGTCTTTTGGTTGTTACAGAAATAAAAGAGAACCGGTATAAAAAAAATATAATATTCTCTTTCACTGGACCATCTCTGAAAAAATTCCGACTAAGGGCCAAGCCTTCCTGTAGCTTCTTAGTACGACGTTTATTACAGTCAATCAATCAATAGACGAAGGGGTTATTGTCATTTACAGGCAAATAACATTCTGAATGGATTTTTTCCATCCTAAGTGTTTTCTGTATTTCACTTCAAACGATCTTTCTGTCGATCCACTTTGAATGAGAAGTTTTTCCTACATTCAAAGATCACACCACTCCTTGTCTTCTCATTATTTTGAGTAATTTTACCAGCTTTTAAACTTTTCTTATTGCGTTTCCTGAGATTCAGAATTCACACGAAAAACTTTTTTCGTTTTAAGACATACTATTTTATAAACGTAAAATAGCTGGTAAAATGTTATCAATGGCAAAAGACCATTGATAATATTTTACGACTTTTTGCTTACCCTGGGGGTAAGGGGCCCTTGTAGCTAGGAGCTTTTATTTTCGATGACGTAATATCGCCAGATGATATGTACAAATTATATCAATGTAATGTGTGTTTTTTTATGTCAGAAAAAATTTTGCTTTACTTCATGTCAGTAAACTAATTTTTTTAAATATTCTATTTTACATATGATCGCGCCCCCCTCGTAGTGTAATCACGCTTCCCCTCGGGGGGAAGTGCGCCCCACAGTTTGAGATACGCTGCTCTACAGTTTTTTTTCGAAAAATTACTTTCATCTATTTCACTATTTGATTCATTCATCAATTTAGAGAAATTTCAATCTCACTTAAATATTTCGCTATTTCTGTCATGCTGCCTGAAATAAAACTGATGCTAAATTTGAAAAATACTTCAATCCAGTGCCGGATTACTCGTTAGGAGGAGTAGGCAATTGCCTATGGGCCCCGTGCTTTTTAGGAGACCACAAAAGCGTGTTCTGTTTTCTGTTAGAGCTCCAAAAACAGGCTAAGGGGCCCCGAGAACTCGACTGCCTAGGGGCCTCCATGTCGTTTAATCCGACACTGCTTCGATCTCTTTCCCCACATTCTCAAAATATAAACACAAAAATCCAGATAACAATAAATCACGAACCTTCCAAAACTAAATTCTTTCGAAAGAACTAAACATTGGTAGTTGTTTATAGTCTGAGATCTGGGATCATTATTTTAATGTAAGAAATCTGGAATCAACTTTTTAAAAACTTGGAACCGAAAACATATATCAAAGACCAAAGTTCAGAAAAACATTTTTTTTAAAAAAAAAACCCAAAAAACAAACGGATTTCAACCGCAATTACATGCAATATATGAGGGCAACACTAATTGTTATACGATTCAAATCGTGGGTAATCATTGGGTTTGCAATATCAGTACAAGGTTTTTTTTTGTTGCACGTCGAACTTATAACTGAACTCTATCAGCTTGGGGCCCCTGCTGGTGCTCGGGGCCCTGGCAGCCGCCAGGTCCACCAGCCGCTTAATCCGCCTCTGTCAGTCGATGTAAAATATAAGGTCAGTGATTTTATTTGAGATATTGAGATTATTCGCACGTGGCGTAGCTGTAATTGTGCGCGTTTAAGCTTTCCTAGATTCAGTTGAAATTCTGAATATTCCGCTAGTAGTGATTCCCCGCTTAGTTACTCCACTTTCTTTTGTTTTCTTAAATTGATTAGAGTGAGTCTAAACGTATTTGCTGATAAGAATCAATAAATCTATTTGAATTGCAATTATGTCTATTGATCATTTAAGTCCGCCTACACATCCTGCAGTATTTTCAGATAGATAGGGAGGTAGTAGTGTAAGGGGTGACCTGAAGCCACAAAAATCGTATAGATATGTCAAGTCTGTCTTGCACAGCCCTTTTACCAGCGTCGTTTTTAAGCTCCCCGGCACCCTAGGCACTTTAAATTGCTGCGCCCCCACCCACTATTTCCAGAGCACCCCCTCCTTCAATTCTTACCTTGCCAGTTTTGGTTCGGGAGGGATTTTCTCTTGACTAATTTCCCTTTCTTTGTCTTCTTATACATAATGGAGAGCCCTTCCATTATCCACCACCTATGGATTCGGACTGGCAACCAGCAGCCGTAGGGAAAGAGAGTGACATGGTTTGATCACAATATGGGTAGGGTATTCCAGAGTAATATATTTTTCAAATAATAAGAATATTTGTAACACAAATTTGTGCATTTCAGTAATCAAATGTTCGCTGAATGATCTGGTTACGATAAATTTGAATTTTTAAAACTTTGTATGATACAAGACATAAACAATATGATATTCAGAATATGATGAACTGTGCAAATATATATCACATTTAAATATATAAAACATAAATGAAATTTTCAACAAAGAATAATTCTACAAAATAAATACAAAAAATTTCATATTAACCAGCCTTACTATCATTTACATATGCTGTAAACATTAATTTACAATCAACTTTTGTTTCCTTTTTTATTATGAACTGAAATCTTTCTGTTTCTGAATGCTATTTTACTGTAGTATCATTTGAATCAAGAATATTTTATTGCATTTATTTTTATTATATTTTATAAAGAAAAGTTCAGAGAATGTATAAAGAAAGTGAATGTGATTCTAGACCAGAGATAGGTAGGATTTTTTTTTTTAAAAAAGAACCAGTTGTTCGTGAAACAAGATATCGAGAGTATCAGACACCTACTTGAAAAGCGTTTCCGGGAAGAAGGTCCTCCATCCCAGCAACAGTCGCGTTCAAGACTGTCATGTTCCAATTAATATTTTTTTATATTATTTAAATAAAGTTTTACACACAGCCATTAACCTATTTTTCATTCCTTCAAAAATGGGGAAATATTGTAGATATTTTTTATTTCTATGGCTCAATCAAGTGCGATCAGTGTCAAAATATCAATGCTAGGAATTAAACTTTGAAGCTTCGTGAAAAAACTTCCATACCAGTACTACCTAAAGTACTACATTTTGGAATTTCATGTTTACACTAATAATTAAACTTTATAAAACTGTTATAGAAAAGTGTGTTTTTGAAAGATGTATTCAAGCAAAGAAAACACAATTATTGATGCATATTAATCAACATAAAGGTACTGTAAAAGTCCATTGAAATATATATATATATATATGAAAGTCTTAAAATTAGTTGTGTGATGTAACATGGAACATTTACAAAAATAAATAAGTAAAGATTTTATTAAGCTGAACATTATTTTCACTGCCTCTTTTGTAAAGGAAAGCCAATAATAAACGTATGTTTTGATTTTATCTCAATATGATAAAAATATTTGTACATTTTTTTAAGCCCTAAGAGGAAAAAACAAATTAAATCAAAAGTGAAGTCAAAATTACTGTTTGCAATTTCAAAAGAATGAAGTAAAATTGAAGGAATCGCTGATTTAAAATTGCCTCAACTCTCTCTCTTGAAAAAGCATCATTTCCTGAAGGGTCATTTCAACCCTCTTTTAATTGGCCCTTAGCAAGTCATAAAATAAAGGAATGTGTTTCTGTTGGGGAACGTTGCAGGGACCAACAAGGACCTTTCCCTAGGCGGTAATTTTACCAATAAAATGGACTTTGCCTACTTTCAACACATTTATAAAAAAAAGGGAAAAAATACTTTTTTAGTAAACATATTTAACTTTTAATGATACAAAGAGGGACAAGTCTGAAGAGCTGCAAATGCCTCTTAAAGCTCAGAGTAAAAAAAACTAACTGCACAAAATATTTAGCAATTTGTATTTATGAATCCTATTGATACGATGATTTAATAATAAAACTAGTAAACTGATGAGCAGGGTGTACACATAATTTTTTTTATGGGAGGCGGGATTAATTTTTTTTAAAGAAATAAAAAGTGCTGAGGCATAATCTTTTTGCTAAAGTTTAAAAATCTGCTGGTCTAAGAGGAAGGGGGGTTGAACCGTCCATCCTTGTGTATATATATCCTGCTTAGAATCTAAAGGAATTCATGATACCAAAAAGAGTGTTGTAGATTGTGAAAAAGCAGTGATTCTCAAACTTTCGATATTTGCGACCAAATTTTCAGTCATAATTTTCATCGCGCCCCACTTCTCACTTTAACATTCTATTGAATGTAATTATATTGTATTTTCATGGTATAACTACAATACAATGCGACTTTGATTATAAAACGTACTAATTAGATAAACAGGGGCGTCTTAAGGTATGGGCCGAATGGGCCCGGACCCAGGGCCTCGTTTCGTTCTCGACTCTGTTGTAATAAGATCATGAGCCGGATAATTTTAATGGTCAAATATTAATCCCGTACATATTCTCCGAAAAACAGGGAATTTCAAACTGCATGTCAACTGGCAAAAGTGGTAAGTCTGCATTATTATGTGATGATTGTGTGTGTTGTCCATGTCTAGGCATTGGCCTAATACCATAAACAATCATTCATTTAGTCGAAATGCAACCGTTGATCGAACCGGTTTGTGCCTAGGTTTTTAAGATTGTGAGTCGTGCATATTTAATTGTATTAAATTACCATTTGAACGAGTGTTTGACAATGCATGCTACATAATGTCTTGTTTTAAAGATCTCAGTTAGGGCCTACTTTTGCATAAGGGTCAGGGCCTCAAAAATCTTAAGATTTCTCTGGCACAAGGCTTCAAAAAATCTTAAGATTTCTAAGGGCCCAGGGCCTCAAAGGTCTTAAGATATCCCTGTAGATAAATATTAAGTTTTGTATATGACAAGACCAAGGGAGTCATTAATAATTACTAAACTTGTTTTTAATCGAATATTGATAAAAAAACAATCGAATATTTGTGCAGTACTGATACATTTATAGTAGTGTGTATTATATCAGTGTGAATGTGTATTTCACTTTTTATTATATAAGAATGTATTTTACTTTGTAATTATTTTAAAGTGAAAATTATTTTATTAAATTGATAATTATTTTAAAATTTTATTTTTCGATTTTTCACGATATGCTCGCCCCCCCCCCTCAAAGTAGGGTTTATCGCTCCCTCCTAAAGGGGCGCGCCCCACAGTTTGAGAAACGCTGCGATAAAGATTTTATTTCGAGTTTTGAGAACAATTCAATAACAGTATACATGAAAACAAGTATGATTTGGGGGAAGAAAAGCCAAGTGATTCACATAATAATTTGGCTGACAGCGAAACGAAGAATTGATAATTAAGATATAAAAAGTAAAGAGAATAATTGGCTTTTCAATAAACACTAAGGGTTTGGCATTCTCTGTAATTTAAATTTTTTTCTCTTTTTTTTCACTCATCAATTTTTTGCGTCCTCTAATCTTTCGCGCACCTAGGCATGTGCTTAGCGTGCCTAAGCGGAAAAGCGGGCCTACCTTTTACTGCGTTTT
>BMAO01031726.1:0-84206 GCA_019973975.1 Trichonephila clavata
TTGTCAGGATCTACTCCACGAGAAATCAATTCTGCAGGATTCTGGTTGGATGGCACATGTTCCATTGCGTACAGGGAACAAATCTTGAAGCTTAGCAATTCTATTCTGCAGAAATGTTTTAAGGTCCATCGGTTCTTTTTGTAGCCAAGACAACACTATCATTGAATCAGTCCACAGATAAACTTTAACTGATTCCAGCTTCAAGACATCAATCACTCTTTTCACAAGTTTGGACAAAGGACAGCGGCGCACAGTTCCAATCTTGGAATAGTTAGACTCTTAATTGGTGAAACTCTCGATTTGCTAGTAATTAATCTCACTAAAGTCACTCCCGAATTATTTTTTGATTTGCAATACACTGCAGCTCCATAGCAACTCTCTGACGCATCAGAAAACCATGAATCTCTATAGATGAAGGATTCTCAATCACTACACGTCTTTGATATTGATGTTATTTAGGCTCTCAAGTCCAATTAACAACTGGTGCCATTCATCATACACTTTCTTTGGGAGTGGATCTTTCCAGTCAATACTAAGTCTCCAAAGCCTCTGCATAAACATCTTGGCGTTGGACACCACGGTCCACAAGACCCAAAGGATCAAACAGTCTCGCAATAGTTGACAAAACGCTTCTCTTTGTATACGAATCACTAAGTATCACGTCACCTTTAAGCGAAAAAGTGTCTCTTCTGGTCCCAGGACACACTAAGGTTTTGGTCTCATTTGGTCTAGAAAAATCGTAGATTCCATTTATACTCTGCGAAAGTTCAGGATGATTTCCCCGGATTTTATGCAATTCCATGCCTGCACTTTTCAAAATTTCAATTAACTGATATGGTAGCTCCTTAGCCTCTTCTAAGGTGTCTGCCCCGCATAACGCATCGTCCATGTAGAAATTGCTTCGAAGGACTAGTGCTGCTATCGGGAATTTATTTTCTTCATCATAGGACAATTGTTTCAATGTTCGTTGCGCTAAGTAGGGGCACTGGTCGTCCCGTACGTGACTGTTTGAAGCTCATATGTTTTTACTCGGTCGTGTTTATTGTCCTTCCACAATATTTGTTGCAGACAGCGTTGTTCGGAATCAATTAGGATCATTCGATACATTTTTTTAATGTCGCAGTCAGTTCATATTCTTGCATGAATTCTCTATACAAATTTAGATATTGTGGATCCCTTTCCAATCTAAGCCACAATGCATTTAATCGTTTGAGAGCAATGCCCCTGGAATTCCCTAAACAATTTGGATCACCCTTAAGGGCATTTTGACTATATACCGTCCCTCCTCGTCTCTAGAATGTGTTTTCATAAAGTGTTCCTCACATAAACTAGCCTCATTATTTTTTTTGTTTGCACTATCTCCACATTTTCTACTTCGCAAAATTTTTGCAGCGTTTTATTTAAATCCTCGTCCCTAACTAAACCGCAATGAACTTTAGTTTCATTAAATGAATCTACATTACCACTTACAACGTAACCAAAAACCGTGTTTTGTAAAATTAGATCTGAATTTTTTATCTTAAATTTTTCCGGTCTCAATAGCTCAAAAAATATTTCTGCACCTAACAACATGTCTATTTTATCTGGAATATTAAAACGTTCATCAGCTAACTCCACTATATCTGAAAAATTAACACTAGTATTAAAACGTATTACTTGGAATAAAATCTGTGATTTTCTTAACTACTAACATATTTAAATCCTTCACGAATGTATTATTTTTATTTGAAATTGTCGTTTTAACGCAACCGTTAACAATCATAGATGCATCATTTAAACATGAGATAAGTATTAATCTTTTCACTTTTCAGTTGTAATTTATTGGCGCACTCATTAGTTATTAGACAAACCATATATACTGCCTCCATCTAACAAACACCTACATTCATGCCAATTCGAATATTTATCCTTAATTAATACGCGAGCTGTGCTCAGTAAGCATCTTTTAATTTTGTTATGACTAAATGTAGTCGCCACGATTTCTTGCTTGCTTATATTTGAATTAGGAACGAACGGAGGGCAGAAGAATTAAAAGATATCGTTTGCGATCTCTCTTCAAGGACCGAAGGAGGCCTGATTTGGGGAGTTGGGATATTTTTTATTTCTCTTTGAAAATGAAGCAATTTATTATGCGGCTTCTTACAAATTATGCAATTTCTAGAGCGACACTGTTTTACACAACATTCTGGGGATAGACATTTTAAGCACATTTTATTGTTTTTAACAAAATCTACTCTTTCATTTATCGAAAAACCTTTAAACTGAGGGCAAAATTGCAAAGCATGTGCTTCATTTTTACACAACACACATTTTTCACTCTTTATTTCAGAAAAAAATACGCTCGAAATCCTCTCTGACTTCGCGAGCTGTTATATCTCTGATGATTATTGAACTCAAATCGTTTATTTTCATTTCCAGTGAAGGACCTGGAAAATGTATTAGATTCGTTTTTAAATTTACCTTTAGAAGATAAATAAATATCATATTCTCGCCCTAACTCGTGGGGTTTAAAAAATGTTTCTCCTTGTTTTACATTAATATGTGTGAGTCACTAATTCTCTGTCAAGAGTGCTCATCATTTTAACCGCAACAATTAATTCACATACTGACTTAAATTCATTAACATTTCGTAACTGATAGTAATACTCAAATGTTGCACTTAACCTAGACGCAAATTGAACATAATTCTCTGAATTTAATTTTTGAGTTTTACGAAAATTATTATAGCATTCTTGCGGTGTAGGCTGAAATTCTTTCAAAACTAAATTTTTAGTTTTTCATAACTGCGCAATTCTTCCTCTGACACCATAAATCATTAAGTTATTCGCTCTCTCTCCTAAGATATTTAAAAGAATTTCCGATTACCATTCTTCGGGAACCTCTTTCGTTTGAATGCTTTCTCTACTGACTGAAAAAATAAATTATATGACTCAACACGCGAGGGTACAGAGATAGTTAGTGTTTTTACACTTTTTATTAACGTTTCGATACTAATATTGTTACATGTTTCGGTGGCGCTCACTGTTGAAAGTGAAGAATCATGTGTTATAAATCTTTCCGAATATTAGCAAACTCTAATTGCTTCTCTAACTGCGCTAACTTAATTTTCTCTAACTCTAAATTTGCTTCACTTTCTGACTGCTTATGCGCTAATTTAATTTTTTCTAACTCTAAATTTAATTCACTCGCAGATTTTTTAATTCTCGTTTCTTCAACAGGCATAGTCAATAGCAGTTTTAACTAATTCTGTGTCTGTATTATACACTTCACTACTTTCAATTAAAATTTTCAAATCAGGAACTTTTGCATTATCTGGCACAGTTAGTTTTCATTCCTCCGCGACAAGTTTTAACTCGTCTTTCTTCAACTTAGCAATTAAAGACATAATTAAAATTCTCACAAAAATTCAAAGAACATTGCTCTCACCTCACATCACTGGCTGCCGAACTTGGCTGTTTACACAAATCACTGTTTGCCGCACTTGGCTTTTCACTTAGTCTTTTTTTTTTAATCCATAGGTTAATCCATTAGCTTTACTCCGGCTCGATGGACCATTGTTTAATTCAATAGCTCTAACACGTAAGTGGACTCAAGAGTCTCTAACACATATTGTTCATGACACAGTTTTCTTGTGGACTAGCGTTTATTATACTCTGTTTCACCTCAAGTTGGCAGCATTAGGAAGGGTACGATGACCGAATCACAGCCGCTGAAGGGTTACTGTAGGAGAAGAGAGTGACTAAACGAATAAATATCACCATATTTGGCGAGTGGGGGGGGGGGGGGAATGCTTGTGAAAAATATTTTTTCATTAAAATTGTAAGAGCTGTTTTTTTTTGTGGAAAATAGTATATGCCACTTTTTTACTGGAGATATTTAAGGCTTACGTTTCAATATTCTTAGAAATATTGATGAATAAACTAGCAAAACTTTTCTCGAACAAAATCTCAATAGTTCTCAACATATTGATAGCAATATTTTTTAAATGAAAAAATGCCGTTAAATTGTAATTCATGCTTTCATTAACTTGATTTTTTAAGTGACTTAGGCCACTTTCAAAATAAACGGCTTATTTTTCTTTAATTTTTATTTATTACATCCGTTTATAAAATACAAACTTCTATCTTGTTTTTTAAGAATTTGTCGCCTTTTCTCGGTTATTACTATTTTAAATCCGTTTGTAATAATTATTCACATTTCATGTATAAATGCCGTTTATGTAAACAGAAGCACAAATTTCAACATCATCATTTACTTCCTTCAGAACTTTGGTTAATGTAGGAATCTCATTTTTTCGAAAAAAGCCATGAATTTTTCGCCGAATGCTCGCAATGTGAAGTCGTCTTATTTCACCAGCCTATTACGCTTGCCTAAGGCACCGGGTCGTTTTTTACCAGAACTTACAGCACCTAATGCCTTCTGTTCTTTCTTCATACGGAAAACAGATCTTTTCGAAACGCCAATCAGTTCAGAAACCTTTTTCACGATTTCTCTGATGGATTCTTGCAGGTTTTCTTCTCGAAGTCGAGAATTAAACATTCAATATGTTTTTCCGAGCTCCGCTTCGGATAGATTTTCCTCGCTTCGATGGTGTATACAACGAGGTTGGTGACATTTCTATCTCATACATGTTTAAAATGTCAAAAAAAAAAAAAAAAAAGAAAACAAGAACAAAGATAGTAGCACGAGATATCAAAATAGTACGTATAAACGATAACAAAGACGCAAAGCGAATGGCTTTGATTTGGCGGGAATGCTTAGGTAACTCCGCCAAGGATGTAATCTTGAAAACCGGTTTTTAGCCAAGTGAAGTTTCATCAAAGTGTTGTTTTTCAACTGTATTCGTTCACAGGTATTAAAGAATAAATGCTTTTAAGGTGTGATTAACTAAAATATATCCTTAAAATCACAATTTCGATAATACACGATACTTTTTAACAATTTTCTATGCATTTGCTTTCATTTAAATTCCAAAACAAGTTGGAACTATTTTTCAAGCCGGATTGTTACATTTCCTACCCTTCCTAATGCTGCCAAGTTAAGGTGAAACAGAGTATAATTACTCATAACTTCTGTACATTTACATTGGAGTTGCAGGCATGCGCAGTTCAGGCAGCGCAATTGGATTGCGCAGACACAGTTTATACATACATTACTACCAGACATAACAACACACTCTACTCTTTTAATTACACAGATAGCTCTTCGTATGCCGTGAACTGACAGCTTGATTCATAGACTCGCTAAATTTTTAATACATTATTCCTAAATAATTGAATTTGTTATTTTAACGGACCTAAACCGGACCACTCAGAATGGTCGAGTGGGCTACATGCGGCCCATGGGCCACAGGTTGAGTATCGCTGATTTAGAGGTACCGAGGAAGTTTTTAGTTCTCCTCATAATGGTAATTTTATGGGTACCCTGAAACTGCTAGCAGAGTTCGACTCATCCATTCGTGAATATATTGAACTGCGAGAATTACGACCAAAATCGTTAATATCGTACTTATCAAAAACAATATATAAACAAATAGATGAGATCATGAGCAAGCCAAGTCATTAAACAATTATATAACTCAAATAAATAACAATGACACAAAGTACTATACAATAGTGATGGATTCAGCAGCATATTTGTCCCTCAATAACTAACTTGCTATTATACTACGATAATGTTTTCGGGTAAAAGTGTATGAAAGATGTGTCTCATTAATTATGATTAGTAGTCACACAGGTTTTTATTAAATTTTTAGAAACAAATGGACTGATATTAGATAATTGTAGGGGGCAGTCATATGACAACGCTACCAATATGTCCGGTCCATATAATGCTGTGCAAGCTCTTCTAAAAGAAAAAAATAAATAAATTCGCTAATTATGTGCCATGTTCTACACATTCCCTTAATCTAGTTGTGCAGAATCAGTTAAGGTTGCAACTGAAATCGTGAACTTCTTTGGTTTAGTGCAACAAATATATGTTTGCTTTTCTACTTCGATCTATAGGCAGAAACTTCTAAATCGTGAACTTAAACTGAAACTTACCTTAAAAAGTTCAAGCCAGACCAGACGGTCTTGACACTACGATCCTTTTGAAGCCTCAAGAAGTAAATATTTTAATATCATGAATATTCTTAAGACATTTAGTGACAATGAAAATGAGAAAATTAATTTTAAAAAGAGGCAGCAAATTTATTAAAAAAATTAACAAAACTCGAAACTGCCATTTTAATTATATATTGGGAAGAAATTTTAGAAAGATTTAATTCAGTTAACAAAAAATAACAGATTCTTGGGGTTTGGACATCTGTGAAGGGAATAAGTTCATTATGTCATTAAAAACGTCTATAAGCAATGTACGACATGTGATTCAGATCAAAAATGAAAGGAGAAGCTAGATCAGTTTAAGTCTTTGGTCTTTGTAAGAGGCTAGATACCCAGCCAAAAAATTAAGTCCTAATGTAGAAACAGAATATAGCGATGTGAAATTGAGACGGGTTATTTCAAAATTTGCAGTAAATTCACAGAAAAAGCTGTGTATGGGACAGAAAATTTTAAGAGACACGATTATTGTAGAGTTAGATAAGCTAATCCTTGATTTAAATAGAAGAATTCAAGTGTATATATATATGCAGAGTAAAGTAAGAATTTAAAAAAATTTTGATGGATTTGCAAGATCAAACTAAGGAGAACGTTCAACTTGGAGAGTATACGCGCTATTACTGATTACTATTCAGATGATGTAGACCAACATTTAGTAAATGAAGGTGTTCAGTTAAAAACTGATCTAGAACTCAGCTAGAGTCTTATACATGTAGTGATATATACAATTTAATTTTTCAAAAGAAACTAGTTCAGGTTTTTCCTAATTTGTATACCATTTTAAAGATTTTTCTAACGATCTGTATTACTAGCTGTGAAGTAGAACGTGCGTTCTCTAAAATGCCCTACATAGAAAACAAATATAGGACAACAGTGACAAATACTAGACTTAGCTATTAATCATTTCTTTATATTAATATTGATCTCACCAAAGACTTAAAATGTGATGAGCAAATAAAAGAATATTCAACATAAAAGTGTAGAAAAGTTTTCTTTGTAAATTATGTTATTGCTTATAACGTATTTAAATTGTTTGAGGTGAAAAAATTTAAGTTTCGTATACTTTAAATTTTTCTGCACAATAATTTTTTAGGAAAAATGCAAAATTTTTTATTATTTCGGGGGAACCCAGATATCGTTAGCCCAGGGCATCCAAAGGTCACGGTCCGGCCCTGCACTTCGTACATTGCTTATAGACGTTTTTAATGACATAATGGACTTATTCCCTTCACAAATGTCCAAACCCCAAGAGTCTGTTATTTTTTGTTAACTGAATTAAATCTTTCTAAAAATTTCTTCCCAATATATAATTAAAATGGCAGTTTCGAGTTTTGTTAATTTCTTAAATAAATTTGCTGCCTCTTTTTGAAAATCAATGTTCTCATTTTCATTGTCACTAAATGTCTTAAGAATATTCATGATATTACAATATTTATCTCTTGAGGCTTCAAAAGGATCGTAGTGACAAGACAATCTGGTCTGGCTTGAACTTTTTAAAGTAAATTTCAGTTTAAATTCACGATTTAGAAGTTTCTGCCTGTAGATCGAAGTAGAAAAGCAAAGATATATTTGTTGCACTAAAAAAAAGAAGTTCACAATTTTATTTGCAATCTTAATTGATTCTGCACAACTAGATTAAGAGAATGTGCAGTACATGGCACATAATTAGTGAATTTATTTATTTTTTTCTTTTAGAAGAGCTTGCACAGCTTTATATGGACCATACATATTAGAAGTGTTGTCATATGACTGCCCCCTATAATTATCCAATAGCAGTCCATTTGCTTCTAGAAATTCTTGGAGATAATTTAATATATAAACCTGTGTGACTAATAATATTAATTAATGAGACACATCTTTCATATACTTTTCCCCGAAAACATTATCGTAGTATAATAAAAAGTTAGTCATTGTGGGATAAATCTGCTGTTGAATCAATCACTATTGTATAGTACTTTGTGTCATTGTTATTTATTTGAGTTATATAATTGGTTAATAATTTGCTGCCTCATTATTTCAACTATTTGCTCATATATTGTTTTTGATGAGTACGATATTAACGATTTTGGTCGAAATTCTCGCAGTTCAATATGTTCACGAATGAATGAGTCGAACTCTGTTGGCAGTTTCAGGGTACCCATAAAATTACTCTCTCTCTCTCTATTATGAGGAGAACTAAAATCTTCCTTGGTACATCTAAATCAGCGATACTCAACCTGGGGCCCATGGGCTGCATGTAGCCCACCCAACCATTCTGAGTGGCCCGGTCTAATTCCGTTAAAATAACAAATTCAATTATTTAGGAATAATGTATTAAAAATTTAGCGAGTCTATCAATCAAGCAATCAAATCTATCAATTTTGCTATTGATGTCGTTCTGGTACAAATTGTGAAATATTTTTTTTTCTTTTTGTTATTGTAATGGTTAGTGATAACAAATAACAATGCAGTAGCGACCACTTTATAGGTGTAACTAATTTTTAAATAACCCTCATGTCTAAAAAATATTTGCTGTTTCAAGACCATTGGGTTCTTGACTATTTCTTAGAAAAAAAGAAACATGGATCAACAACTTGTTTGATTTGTCGTGAAAATGTTATATATAAAAAATATAATTTTGATCGTCACTGTACTACTAAACACAAATCTTTCAATGGCTCTTATTCTTGAGGATCGACTTAAAGACGAGATAAATTGATTTTCTTAAAAAAAATTTTTGAAACAGCAATAAATATTTTGCAGTTGGTAATGTCACAAAATGCAGAGTTAACAAAAGCTTCCCATAAAATTTAATACATTATATATATTGACAAACAAATATGAAATTGTTAATGATAAACTTAAGAATTATTGCAGAAATTGTTAGTGTTTCTTAAATGCTTCCGATGTATTCTTTGATGAATTTAGTTATTTGTTCACATATTGTTTTTTATCAAATCAAAAAATATTTGAATAAATTTGAAACAAAAATACGCAATAAGGACAGTTTATACAGATAATACTGATTTCAGTCTGTAGTTCAATAAAAACTCTTTGCTACCACACATCCTGTGATGGACATTAATATCTGAAATAAAATATGTAATGCTTTGTCAAAAGAAAAAAATCAAATTATCCAAGTACTTGGCAGCTTTGTTTTTATGACAGTAGAATGCAGACAAGGGGCTTGGGATCATTGATAAACGGAAATTGAAAAATTCCTTCGTAACTGGGTAAAAAGTGAATGAAGCCTATATTTTGTGAGTTTTGTTTGATAGAGTTTGGAATAGTTTTAAAATAAGATCCAAAATTATATGATATTCTATATTTTGACCAATTTTTCACTTTTTAAATTTCCTTGATCTTATAGCTCCCCCCCTCCATTAATCCTCACGTTGCGGCCCTCGTAAAATACATGTCAGATGTATGTGGCTCGGCATAAAAAAAGGTTGAGCACCCCAGCTCTAAATGCTAAACATCTTGTAGCCAAATACTTTACTACCGCAATAGGAAGGAAATTGTGATAATATTCTGCATCTTTCCTTAGCTGCTCCTGTAATTATTTATCTAAAAAAGCCTTATTCTCTTTTCGTGTCAACCAAACTAACATTGAATTTATATGTTCAATAGAATTTTCATAATTTTCTAAACAACTTCTTACGTGTTTCCAATCAGAAAAGCCAATTGTGTATTAAGAATTTGTTTCAGAAAAAAGTTTGCAAGTAAAACAAATAACACTACCAATACTAGTTGAATAACAAAGCCAAGATCTTTCCAGCACCTGGCCATTTTTAAGTTTTTTAGTGAAATGATTATTAGAAAAGTATCTATTTTGTTCTTTCTATTCTCTTAGCGAAACAGAATATATATTGTTTGGATCTTTATTTTGAAAATAACTCATTTCATCTGGAGAGATATAATCAATAAAATTATTACTTAGCGATTTAGGCCACGAACCTACACGAATAATCCTAATCTTCCTACTCCGTGTCTTTATTCTTAAATAATTCAGAAATGTGTATTTGTACTTACTTTTTACTTGAAAAGAATAAACAGGTGCCTAAGTATCTTTTAATTTCAGGTATTATACATAGGACATAGTACCAAATCAGTATAATATTGTTATATATTAGAATTCTTATTACACAAAAATAAATGGCTACAGAAATAGTGCCAGTACGTTTGTATAAATGCTCTATGCTCATCGGCGCCGCTCTATGATGGAGACTCTATCATAGAGCTGCGTTGTGTACAAAAGAGTTTTATTAATAAACTGTATTAATAATAGAGTGTAATAGACTGTATTAATAGACTACAATTAATAGAGTGTACTTAATATACACTCTTTTAATTACACCGATCAACAAAATTAAAGTTTTGAAGTACAAAAGAGGCTTTCAGTGGTTTTTATATTATTTAGCGTGCAGATTTCGAAAATGATCTACATTTTTTCCCATCACATCAGGATTTTTTGTAAAATTGATATTTTTACTAAAACTTTATTTGAAAAGTAATTCTTTCGAACAATTTAGCCTGGGCAATTTGGCAACAGTGGTTTTTATCCAGTTAAATTTATGTAAATATTGGTTCTCGATGAGGCAAATCAATTTCTCAGCAATTAGATGAAAAGTGTGTGAGTGAGTGAATATTAACGTTGCACTGTTCAGCTACAAGAGAGATTTTGGCGATGGACCTCGTAATTTCTAACTATGGTCAAGTGACGAGGACGATACCTGAGCTGGCACCACTTCTAACTATCACACCACATGTACTGGAGAACGTTTGAGCTCTCGACAGATTTAACATGCATCGTACCCCTACACGGAGGGTCTTCAGCGGCACTAGTCTCGAACTCATGACATGCCTGCCATGAGTCCGGTACCTTGGCCACTAGCAATTAGATGAAAATCATTGTTTCTAGACCTCACAGGCTGTCACTGATCATGAGAAAAACAAGAAATTCTCTTGAGGTTCAAACATTTTACATCCAATTATAGTGTAATTTCTAAAAGAAAATCAGCAGCATACTATTTTAATTTGTTTGTATTAAGGTATTTACATAAAATATATAGACGATTTTCGTAATTAATGATTATTAATTTGCGTGTATTCGGTGGTAGGGCGGAAGAACAAAAGTAAATTGCTCTTGCTCTCGAAAATAAATTTTATATGGTATTTTATTTTTGATTTGAATGTATTTTTTTACTGGTTTATTATTTTATTACTATTTTGATTGTAAGCACCTTCTCTGTTTGTTATCTTCAACGGGGAATGAGGGCCCCCTAGAATCCGGGCGCCCTGGGCTGCAGCCCATTTAGCCCATACGTAGATCCGGCCTTGTGCATCACAGTACATTTCATCAAAAGTCACACCCTTAAGAAAATCTTTACATTTTCTTGAAAGTTCCATAGTAGATGGTAGATCGTAATATTTTGTTTGCAATAGCTTGTTTATTGGATTTTAATGCAATTAAAGATTTTATACCAAATAATGAGAGCCATTGGAACTTGAATTGTTAAGTAGACTTTAATAATCCTGAGGCCTCATCTGTTATAGAGTTGTCAATTTTTAGCATTATTATAAAACCTAAGCATCATAAAAACCTCCCAATGGATAACTTAAGGGTTTAATAGCCTCTATTCAGCTTTTCCAGTTATTTACACTAAGTGGCTTTAAAGTTTTATACCCTTTATACATTTTTATAATATAACCCAACGAAAAGTTGAGGGAAAAAAATAAATTTTTTGAACTATATTAAAAAAAGTAGGCTTCTAAGGATGCTTTTACCATGTCATTAGCGACCAAATTTAAAGAGTGGTTACTACAGGGCACATAGATTGTTCGCGGATTTAACGTTCTTATTTTAAATTGAACAACAATAAATGTACAATAATAATGTACATTGACGCTAAAGCTACAATACGACTTTAATTATTAACCGTAAAAATTATCAAGAAAAGTATTAAATTTTGAAAATGAAGAGCCCACGGATTCAGTAGTAATTACTAAACTTCTTAAAATTTTTTAGTATTGATAAATAAATTATAAAACACATTGCGCACTACTGATACCGTTTTTAAGTACGTTTTACAATGTAAATGCTATCTATTGATAATTTATGGTGTTAATTATGGTTTATTTTTTCAATTATGATTAAATATATTACAAATGAAATAAAATTATATCCATATCAGAAGGTGAAAATATTAAACATCTTTATATCCCGTAGCTCACTCGGCTCTTATATTACACTAACTGGTATACCCGTTCTTTACCAATCAGGGAGTACCAACGTCTCAACCGATCAGGAGGACTCTCCACTCCACTGTTAATACAGTTTTTCAAATATTAATTCATTAATTAAATTAAAAAATGAATAAATAATAAAAAGCACAAAAATAATAATCCAACAGCATATATAGAAAGGAAAATCGTTTGTCGTGTCCCTGTAGCGCAATAGATAGCGCGTTGAACTTCTAATTCAAAGGTTGTGGTTTCAAACCTCACCTGGGAAGGTCTAATTTTTGAGAATGTTATTTCGTTTTTGTACACTATTTTATTAGAATAATTACATTTCATTTATCAATGAACAGTAACAAAAAATAGTTCAAGCTATATATAGAAAGTAAAATGGAAAATTGTGCAAAGAAAATCACTTTCTATTTTATCACTTAATATTGTGATTATATCGTATGTATATGCATAGTTTTATTAATTGTAACTATTTAATTTTAAAAAGTAAAATAAAATTTTTCTTTGTTGACCTAAGTAGGAGTTGAATTAAATTTTTTTCATATTACTTGTTGCAATTAAATTTCTTTTTCATACGTTTCTTGAGGTCTATGGCATTTTTATCCTCTCCACAGGTATCTGCAGGATGGGAGCGGGAATTTTTCATTATTTTTCCCAGTGTCTTATTGGGGTACATATATAGTATTAATAACCAGTAGAATTTAATATTTAACGATAAAAATATTTCGGGTCTTAAAGGGTTACACCCAAATATAAAGGAAGAAATGCTATAGAAGTGTGTAGAAATTTATTGGAAGTATTTGGTAAAGGTACAACTTGTAGAAGATTTTTCGAAAAATTTCAAGTAAGTGATTTCGACCTTTCTTAAATGCCACGATAAGGGGAGCATCTTTGATCGACAACGATACTGTCAAGATCATGTAAGAACAAAATGCTTGTTTTTAAATAATAAATTTTGTTTCCTACAATACTGTTCAACTGCCAAATTTTAAACGCATTGCAAATAAAGCTTTCAAATACAACTTTTAGAGAAATTCTTTGAACACACCCTATAAAATTATAGAAAAACTACCTGTCTTGCATAACCCACTATCATATATCATCATTTAACAATAGAATATAGGAAAAATATGTGACATTTATCCTTCCGCAAAAAAAAAAGTTTTTAAAAAAATTTATGGAGTTTACTAATGGAATTGTTAGAAATAAAATAAATCTTAAAATTGTAAAGTATATGTATCTGAAAGAGCACGTGAAAAAATTCCTCTGTATATTTACTTTATTTCTCCTATCATTGAAAATATTTTTACGATCGTTTCCCAGTAACAGTATCTTACGAGTTTTCTCTCACAGTTCTTTACTAATTAATTAAAAATACCTTCAAACGTCAGAAAAATAAAACAAATACAAAGAAATATTCTTTTTCTTTTATTAGTTCCAAGAAATTTGAAGTAATAATCTAGATATGAAAAAGAAGAGATTTTTTTTTTTAGAAATTGGCATACGATTTCACTTTACCTCTACTTGAACAAAGCTATGATGCTCTTTTATGAAAGAATCAGCATCACATTAACTTTAATTCTTTACCTTTTATTTATACCTCACCAACGGAAGGACAATGAACCTCATTAGATTTAACGTGCTTTGGCCCCCTCTACATGACGGGTCTTCAGTGGCACCAGGACTCAAGCCCGCGACTTATAAATTCATTGAATTTCAGAATTAAGAATTCAATACTCTTTATTTTTATCAGACGAAAGGATGAAATTAAGGGCGAAGAGTGGATCCCCATTTTACTAATGAATTCGCAAAAGAAATTATTCATATTGTAGAAAATTTGTATGCACATCGTCCAATGAGAGGTGAGCTAGAAGTATACGATCCCTTTCAAAGGATATGTAATACCTGCCTTTAGATGTTAGGAGAAAATATAGGATAGTTTGAAGAAAAACCAAAATTTTTTCCTCTGTAAATAATTGCACATTTTAAATCTTCAATAAATAGTATCACGTGCATGTTGTATAAAGGATTTGATAGTATTTAAAATTTAACGAACTAACTACACGAATCCGTTTATAAATAACCTCTAACAAACAAAAGAAAACAAAGTTGTTATACATATATTGGTTTGATATTTTCAAAAACAAATTTTATTTCTAGGTATCTTCAAAAAAATTGATAGACCTCGATTAACATTGCTTTCCTTTTAAAAATAGGGGTAACCTAATAGTTCACTCGTCACCTTTTAAATCCTAATCGAAAATGAGCTAAACATAAGACAGTGATTTTTTAAAAAAAATTTGCGTTCGGCACATGTTTTTAACATTTAGTGCCACAACACATACAATCACTACTCTTTATTTTTTAAATATCCTCAAAATACAATCTTTAATGTACACACAGTTTAATGTTCTGAATTTCTTTTTTAAAATACCCTTATAATTGACGTTCTCAAAAGTACATCCAATTATGACATAAAACTGTAAACACTTGTGTGATAAATTTTAATAGTAAATAAATAAAAACCTAACTGTAGAAAGAGTAGAACAAAATTATGCGTAAATCATCTTTATAATTAGGCGATAGAAAACGGTTATAATTAAAATAATGGTTTTCTTTTTCTATTAAGGAAAGGATCGTTGTAATTCAGTTATAGATTTCTTTTATTATATTTATGCCGAATCGGAACAAAACGGGCCGTCAGCATTAAATATTTAAAATATATACACACACCCAACTCTTTTTTTTACAAGGTAGATATGTTCCTTAGGGAAAAAAAAACCAGTATAAAAAATACATACTGTGACGGGTCTATCCGTGTCAATCTTCCATTAATCCTCTTGGGTAACTTTGGGGCCAGCAATTATTCTATTTCACAGCCTCCTCGGGAAAAACACGAGATAGTGATATGCTAATGAGTTCGACTATATAAAGTCTAGATTTAGTAAGAAAGAGTAGGAGAAGGAATTGCCAAATTTAATGTTAGTATCATCTACGGATCTCTTCAGCGAGCGTTGGATAGTATTTGATATTATTAATCATTGAAGGAATCAAAGAGATTAGATTTAGTACCAACCTGACGTTAGTAAGGGTTCGTCTCCTTTGTAAATTCTGATAGCTGAGATTACTTAGTAGGGAATATTAGATTTAAAGGTTAGAATTGAATGTTAGATTTGAGTATCAGGATTAATATAGGGATTTAGATAATCACTCCAGGGTTTCTACTTGTAGTTATTTGTGTGTTGTTAATAAATATTTGTAATTATGACTTTCGTTGGTGATGATATGTTTCCTTCCACACCTAGAGACGTGCCGGGCAATGTGAACCCAGTCCAAGATAGGACAGGGGCACGACAATACGACCTGAGGAAAATTTGGGGATATGTTCCTTAACTTTAAAAAATTGTGAAAGATAAAAGAACTGTACATATTTTCCCATAAAACACATTATAATATCTACATATTATTTATTACATAAATAAATTTAACATATTTATAAAACAAAAATAATTCATTTTTATTACAAAAAAAAAAAATTAGTGTACAGTGAAAATTTAGTTTTATGAATACATAAAAATTCAAACTAAAATTATGAATAAAACTACCAACTACTCCTCGCTACTTGATAAAAAACAAGACCGTTTATTTCGAACTGGATCAACAATGCTATCGTCAGTAGATATTTCAGATATGTCTAGCACAACAGTCGGTTTTGATTTAATTTCGTTTATTCTTAAAAAACGTCCTCTGTTGGTTTCTTGTTACAAAATCTATCATTAGCTACCGTTTTTTTTTTTGTGGTTTTTCAAGTTGCTTATATAGTTCTAGGAGTTGGGTGTATAAAGATATTACAAATAAAAACGTTTTTAATTGAAATGATAAATATTTCACTGCTAGTAATCACGCTCCTTTTTAAATCTTTTTTTAACATTGGAATGAAAATTGGAAGATACATAAACAAAAACACATTACTGTAAAGCATCACACTTAAATTTATTCTACTCATATATATATATATAAAAAGACAGTAAACACAGACAGTTAAAAACAAGTTTTATTGAAAATATAACCAGTTTTAAATTAGCAAAAATTTTCACAAAGTACATCAATGTATATAAACAATTAGAAAGATCATGTGCTTTGACATGTTTTTCACTATAAATATCGATTCCAAGTACATAAAGCAAACATAACAAAAATTTATGGAAACGGGTATTGCAAATTATTGCTGCTACTCAAGTTGAGAACAAAAATGAATTTACTGATCACAACAATCACTTTATTAAAAAGAGATCACAAGATACGGCAGAGAAGGTCAAATAATATGACCATGAAAAGTAGTGAAATCCACCACCAATATTAATAAGCTTTGCATATCCAAGTTGATCACAGTGTAAAGGAGTATATTGCCATTCAAAGTAAATAACAATCGGATTAGTACATGAAAAAGATGAACTGAAATGGTCCCCCAAAAAAAAGTTCTAGGAAATTCTCAGTTGCAGAGTTATCAAATTCATTGAAAAAATATACATTATTCGTCATAACCTTCCTTAAATTTGAGTTTAAAACTTAACAAATAAACAAAAATAAGAAAATGACCAACTTATTTTAGTTATCACATTTATTTCGAATATTCTTGACTAGTACATGCACAATATACACATATATATGTTTTAAATATTAATTTTTCCATAAAAAAATCTGCTTGGAATTATCCTTTATCTACTAAATTTAGGAAGAAAGATGGGGTAATTAAGAGCCTCCTAAGCTTTAGACTAGATAAATAAACACAATAAAAAAATTTATTCAGAGTATTAAATTTTAATTGTTAAAACTTTTTGGGAGTAAAGCAAAAAGAAAAGAAAGTTTAGCATGAATCAACAAGTTGAAACAGTTTTATTACAATTACCGAAAAAATTCAGCACATTGAAAAGATATTAAAGCTTATAAACTTATTAATTACACATAGGAGAAAAATAGAAAAACAATCACTAATCCCTTTGATAGCAACAAGCCCAAGCAAGAACATAAAACAAAACCTTACTCAATTAGCAACCACATATTAGGTAGAGTGCAAATATATATTTACAAATTTTTATATAAAAAATAAACAGCCATTAATACTTAGAAAAATCACCAGCATTCATTCAATATGAGCATCTACCATTAAAATAATTCCACTGATAGCATTTTTTGTCAAACATTTTTGTGCTTCTCTAAATTTATGTGTACATAGAACTATATATACCAAAACATTTAACTTTTGTATTTTAATTATTCAAAACCCCACTATTATTATAAATTGTGCATCCTTAATCAAGCAAGTTTGATGCATTATAATAAACACTCATATTAAATAACATTTAAAACATATTCTGATCTATTTCTCTTTCACAAATTTTTAATTTCAAAAGACTTACGATAAGTCAAAAACATAATGGTAACTTTGAATTCATGTTTTACTAAGTATACAAATAAAAAAATATTGATATATACACAACAAAAAAATATATTTTTAATTAAAAGGTTACAAATTGATGACAAACTTTCATACTGAACATTTCCTTGAAGCCATAAAATCAAACACATTGCTACATCTTTCAAATTTCATTAAGAACAGAATACATTGCTCATTTCCTCCAATTCTAAACTTAAAAAGAAAGTGAAAATTGTAATTTACAAATATCTTTTTTAATACTAACTTTAATATGGTCTTAAAAGTGAATACATAAACAATTTTCTTTAGTACAGAACATTCCAGTCAGAATCATTAAATTTTATATGCATAACATTCCCATTTTAATTATAAAAGTAACTTTGATTAAACTGATTTTTAGTATAAGACTGTTAAACATTCTCACATGCCTATTTCAGAAAACATTTGATCATTGAAGACCTTTCAAAATAAATACAACTTTAAAGCAATTTAAAATTTTTAACAAAAATGTGATTATCTTAAATTATGAAAAACACAATATTGATAAAAATAAAAAGCAATACTAATAGAAAATGTGTGAATTCAATAATTAGAAAGACAACTTTTACTTCCGTACAAAAAGATTAATTCTGATTAAAATAATTTTCCACAGGGGGAAAAGAAAAAATATGCATGAAAAATTCTTTTAAAATTTGACAAGAATGAAAAATAGTATTAATTAATGAAGTAATAACAATAATACCAAGCATTCAATTCATATAAAAAATTAAGCTAATTTTACTTAGTAAGTAAATACTCATAACATGTAGTTCACTTATTAACAGTAATACAACTTTTAAAAATAAAATTACAATTTTACTATAAAACAATTAATAAATTTAGTTAGGAAATGTACTGCTCTTACTATTATATATATAACATGCCACTCAACCCTATATATTCCTTTTTTAAATATAAATAAATAACATAATAAAAAAGCACATTAAGTTCCTGAAGAAAGCAACTCATAAAACTATTACTAGCCTACTTTCAATACGATTCAACTATTATTTTTAATCATAGTTACTTTTTTGAGAAGCAAACTGACTGATTTCGAGGAAAATAAAAAACCTTATACCAGAATAGCCACTTTTGAGATTCAAGCAAATATTTACACCACAAGGTCAAACAATTCCACACTGATTATGTCATGTTATAATTGATATGCCTTGAACATAAACTTTTAAACAATTAAAAACACAAACAAAAGGGGGGGGGATTTTTTTTTAAAAGAAAACTAATATCTTTAGAAACTATTTTTAGGACATTTTGCAGTTAAGATTATGATAAAAATAAACTATATAAAAGACGGTACATAATTGAATATTCATTGATAATTTTGATCCAGAGAATCTACCAAGACTCTTAATAGAAAATTTTAAAATTTTATAAAAATACCTTTTGGATAAAACATTGGCAAGACACATTTAAAGATCCAACTCATTTTCTTTTTTATCTTCATAGACTTTCCTATAACTAGCTCACCTTCAATATATTTTAGGATGTCAAAGCACTTGTGATGTACTACAGATGAACTTTTCGTGGATATATTTACATTTAAAAAACTAAATGTTTTTTTAAATGTTTAACATGAGTTTAATAATATTATACAATAGGATTCAGTTCAGCTGCATCCACAATTTGATTAACACAGGATGCTTACATTTTTAAATTTATATGGCAATATAGAGAATTAAATATAAGAAATTATTCAATGCTACATTTTAAAATATCTAATGTGCTTAAGAGGACCTTTTTTTTTTTTTAAGAAACCTTACAAGCTAAGAAAATTTCTTTCAAAACATTCTTCAACAAGAGTAAAATAACCTCGTTATCAACATTAGTTTATTCCATGTGCACTAAAAAATACCATCTGCATTTTTCTTTCATCGAAATACATAAATTTTATTAAAATTCTTTTAATAAACGTAAACATTTTCAGCTTTAAGAGCATCTTGTTTTGTAAAATGAATTTTTAAATTGAAAACGAAAGCATTTTACAGGCTTAAATAACACCGAAAGAAGTTTTTTTTTTCAGTATTAATTTTCTAAATACCATTCTCTTCCATACTGAAACACAATACTTTTAAATAACAAAACTTTTAAGTTTTTCCATAGCGAAAATTATAGACAATAAAATCATTATTAGAGAAGCACAAAATTTCAAACATTCTTTGAAATTTACATAGAAAAATGTTTTTCTAACTTTATCTCTTCAACAATAAAAAAAAAAAAAATCAAAGAATACTAGCTGAATGAACAGAATATGAAGCTTGAAAAACTCAATTTAATAACTACTCAGAAAATAAACCAGAAATACTTGTTTACTTTCATTAGATTCCTTTCTCCTGTGATTATTTTTAGGATACTAAACTAATGCTCATAATTTGTTTGGCACAAGGAATCTCTTTATACATATGCAATGAACACATTTAGACATTAAGTTTAAAAAATAATGCAGTTTTTATCTAGTAAATATATCTTAAGAGTATTAATTTCTATTTTTAGTCAAATGGATGACAAAACATTTATCCACACGTTTCACATACAAGCAAATATGCTGTCAAGAACACAATACAGTAAAATATAAGGTTTAATAATTATTCCAAGCAAATATGATGCTCAAATCTGAACATGGAAAATATTTTGAGGATTGAATAGATGTGTAAAATATGTAGCATACTGTGCTACATAAGTAAATACATAAAAAGAGCTTGAAAACACACAATCCTTTTATCAGAACTATATATCTGATATCTACGATTTTGTATACCATGCAAAAGACAGTAAATGGCAAATAGGAAAATATATGGAATGCAAAATACGAGATAGTGACATCACACACAAATGTAAGTCTTTACAATTTATATGAAATGCAAGTTAATTCAAATACTTAATTTTCTCAGTTTAACACAGAACTACTAGTCCTATGAATTATACTATAAATATCACACCAAAAGGAAAAAGAGTATTTTATTACCTCCTTTTCCTGGAAACTGTTTCTTCTGCAGAATTAATAATTAATCTATTTAGCAAACTATATTACAGGGGATAGTGTTAATTTATTTCATGATGAATTACTCATATGACAAAAATTCGCTAATTTTGCATACGAGTCAGTCATACACTCAACAATTCAACTATACTATAAATTGTACATTTATGGGGGAGGGAAAAAAAGAATGAAAATATAGCGTACAGTAGCTGCAGTCAAATTCAAATCTGCAATTAAAGTTTTAATTAGCTTCCTACAAGTACAGCACACAAAACTACTTGAAAGTTTTTGAGATGTTACCTTTCATAAATTATGTTAAACAAATTAACTGATTATTCAATGAAGATGCCTAAGTAGACTTTATACATGCCACCTTCTCTCTCAAATCATAAAACAAACTTTTGATGATAGTCAGATCTAGAAAAATATTTTCCATGTGCTACAAGATACATTTTCATGTTTGAAATTTAAATACACAAATATTTACTAGAAAATTTAGCATGCAAAAATTAACAGCATGCTATTATATCCCCTCCAATTTAGTAGATTTCATTCTCTTCCAAAATTAAACTATTTTGAAAGGATTACATTCAAAATTCAGAAGTATGAAAATTAAATATATATATACACCAAGGCAAAGAAAAAAAAATTAAAAATTTCAACAAAAATCTTATATATTTGACCAAATAACTGATTTCCTGACAATTTAACAAAAAAATTATATCCATTAATACTCTACTGAATTATCACTAATCTTTGTGCCATCAAATTTTTAATTATCACAAAAATAGTCTCTTTGAAATAAACTAAATATTTTTTTTCTATAAAATAAATGGAAAGAGATTATCACAGTCAAAGCTTCCATCACATTTTATAATAAAAATGTTAAATTGTTTTGAATTTAGTGACAAAGGGTACCGGAACGAAAACAAATTTGTTTAAATATGAAATAAGTACCATTAAAAAGTATATTATTGAAAATAAAAAACGATTGAATTTGATTTTTTAAGAAAATTTCACGAGTGTGTGCAAACATATTTCATAAAACATAACAAAATGCAGCTACTGTACAGTAATATTTGCTAGATCAGTAAAATGTGATTTGGGGAATGTTATGAGAGTGCTGATAAACCCAATGGACGAAGTGGATGAAGAGAGAAATCATATATATAGCAGAGGTTAAAATGATTAAACATTAAAATAATAATGCAAGAATTGAACTGGATGATTACAAACATAATATAATACAAAATACATGAGAATTTTATAAATAGAAAAATCATAATAATCCTTGAAATTAAGAACAATGATTCATTAAATATTGCGGAGGAAATTTCATTTCTTGAGTGATTCTGATTACAATTTAAAATATGCTAAATAAAAAAAATATATATAAAGCAGGCATTTATCATGGAACATTAAAAAAGATTGCTTTATAAAACTAAAGTGGTACAGAAAAATGTACAAATTATCAAGAAGCAAACAAAAATAATGTATTGCAATGAGGGAAGTTTCAATTAACAGGAATTATTCGTTAACACACAAAACTTTTCACTCACTCTTATCAAATAAAAAATAATAAACATTAAATGAGTATCAAAGCTCCAGCTACTAAATTACAGTAAAAAAGCAACATTTTTTTGAGGGTGGATGGATACAATAGAATTCAAAATTGCCAGCCAAACAAAAACCGGCAGTACAAAAATATTTATGATCCATTTTTTTTTGGCATATACAACATTAATAAAGGAGAAAATAATTTTCGGCAGTTTATACAATGAACTCGTTGAATAAGGCAGATTCTTAGAATCCAACTAAAAGAATCAACAGGATATATTGATAGCTTTTCTTCTTAAAGGAAGATTCAATTCAACTAACTAAGAATTTAACAATGGATGCAGCTAAAATATGGACTAAAAATATCTAAAAAATATTCTAAATGGAGAAAAAAACTTACATAAAAGTATTTTATAAATAACAGTAAGAATATTTTTACTCTGGAATAAATTTGCAATGAAACAAAACAAATTAAATTTTGCAACAAATTTAAAAACAAAACAAATATTTCATGAATTAAAAAAAGTAAAACTAAAACATACATCACAGTCATAACAAAAAATAAACAATTTTTCAACTTTTTATAATAAATCAGAGAAATAATCTTTTACTTATAAATATGAGAATAATAATACAATGCATAGCACCTCAAAGTTATAGTCTGACAGTTTATGAGTTTGTTACGATATTTCTCACAGTACTTAATGTGAACAAATGTTTCAGATACTGTAACTAAATACAGCTTAGCAATTTCACTAAAAGTTAACGACCATTTATCACAATACAGAAAATCTTTAAAGCATAAATTTCTGTAAATCCTATAATACTGTTTTCAGTAGAGCATAATACATCATGCAACATGAAAATACTGTAAAAATAATGGAAAAAATTAAAATTTCTTCCCAAGGGAAAAATATATTAAAGATAATTTAATTATAATAAATATGAAATTTTTAGATTTTGTAGAGAAATTCTATACTTATATCCTTAAAATATCACTATTTAATTGTTATTAAAACCAAAAATAGATCAATACTAGCTATGCAACATACAGAATTTTATGCATCAACGAATACTTCTAAAAATAATCATTAAAAATTGCAAAAATATACATTTTAATAAAAACTTAACTCTAGATTATCACAAAACAAAAAATGACATACAAGACAATAAAATAAATTTCTAACAACAATAACAATTTCTGGTATTATAAATATATAACACATAATCAATAACAAATAATAATTTTGTTAATATAAAAGAATGTCAGCAAATGGAAATCTAACCATGAACCTTCTGTATGGGCATTTGTGCAAAACATTTACGAATTTTTGAAAATGTTAATATTTTTTTTTTTAAATAAGGCACATAAAATTTTTCAGAACAAATCTTTGAACTTTAACTTAATAACAAATGAGCAAAAGAAAGATAAATGTCATTTTTATAAGTTTGGCAGTATTGCACCAAAATTTTTCAAAAAGGACATAGTTCAAAGTCAGGGAAGAAAAATACAGCTTAATATTAACATGGAATGTTTCATTGATCTCATATTTACTTAAAAATATATTAACTTCTGATTTCAATTTCTAAATCACAACACACACACATTCTGCAATCACTAAATGCTAATTTTGGACTGTTCACACACATTCACCCTGTTGCGATTTAAAAGTTCTCTTCATCTAAATAATACTATATTCAAATATACTAATGATAAAAGCTTTATAACTTCGATGCATGGTTTTGTCAAAGGTACACTCATGATGTAGTAAAGTAGAAGATATCTATGAATTAACAAACTCTTATGAAAGAGACACCGGGGCCCTAAACTGCAAAAGTTTTTCAAAAGGAATAGAAAACAATTATTTAGAGAACTATACCTATACATTGTTCTTTTTATTATTCTAAACAGAAACATTTAATTCATGAAAAGATAAAGAAATTCAAGATCTTTTTTTAAAATAATTAAAGCATCAAAAGGTTTTCTTAGATGGATAATTTTAAAGATATGATATATTTCATTAATTATGGACCCAGCTTTCACATTTTCAAATATAGATACATATAATAATATATATATATGTATATGTATATGCAAATATTTACAAAAATGGTAGAGAATATCAAACCATTTAAAGGAACCTTTTAACAAGAATTTTAGGGTATATATTAACAATTATAAGGTATGCTAAAAGGTAGAGCTTAAACTCTAATCAGAAATTCTTTATAGTAATTTCATATTAAAATTTGGATGATATAATTCCAGAAATCTCTCTGCATACATATTTCTCAATAGTATGCTGAGTACACCATGAAACACATAACTAATATTTTTAAAAATTTTGAAAAATGAACAGATAGGCAGTTTTCAATAGAAAAGTTATTTAAGCATTTAAAAAAAAAATGCCCAGGAATGAAAACTATTTTTATATTTGATTTAAAGCAAGCAAATGTCAAAACAGGGATAAATATAAATTAAAAAAAAAATCTTGAAAGTTTCAAATGACATGAGTATTATAGAGAAAAAACAAATGGAATAATTTAATTTATTTTTTAAAGAAATGTATTACTGTAATACAGATATGTAACTTTTGAATACTGTTAAGTCAAAATTTTACACCTTTTAATAAATAAAAGGTAAATAATAACAACAGTTAACAGAATTTTAAAAAATAAAATTTAAACTATTTTTTTAAATTGGTGTTGGCAATTGATTCTGTTAAAAAACTAAGTTTTATATTACTTAAAAAACAATACTCATGTTGATGATTTATGTTATAAACACAATCTATAAATTTATTTACATTTCCTTTATATTTATAACAAAAGTTCAACATATATTTAAAAATACTGAACTTTAAAACAGAATCAAATAAATAAACAATATTATTAACAAAAATAAAGGGCTATCAATAATAACTAGTTATTGAAAGTGTTTCATTGCGATACCAAACAGATTTTTAATTCACATTCAAAAATAAAATGGCCTGGAATTAACCATCCATAAAGTAAGGATTTAGAGAACAATTTATAAAATACCCATTGGATTGAAGTATTAAATGATTTGACACAA
The DNA here is from genome assembly GCA_019973975.1 of Trichonephila clavata. Lineage (NCBI taxonomy): Eukaryota > Metazoa > Arthropoda > Arachnida > Araneae > Nephilidae > Trichonephila > Trichonephila clavata. The sequence goes on from BMAO01031726.1 coordinate 25,434, forward strand.
AAATACAATATTATTTGAATTGTGGATATCTAAGCTTTACAGCTTATTATAAAAAACTTGAAATAAAAAGATTTCAGCAAACACAAAACTTACTGCTTTTTTGTTACGTTATAGATAGTTAGAATTATATTTTAAATGTACACACAATTAAAGAGCTTTTTTACAACCAAGGCTTTGCAATTAATATATGCAACATTTTGCTTCATATATATTTCATTTTGTATATACTGTTCTTTTTGTTCCAAAATGTAAAATTTATTAATATTTTTTTTTCATATATAAACACAATTCTTTCTTCTAGGAAGATGCTTTAAATGTATTCAATCCAGTTCATTTAGATCACAGCAGTTTAAGACTAGCTTGGACACCTCAGACCAGTAGATAAATAGGCCTTATCAAAAGGCACCCCTAGAAACAGACAAATAATTCCTTCACAAACAAGCTGTTTAGAGTGCATTAAAGCACTGCAATGTTCAGCAGTTAAATCACTGAGCTTTGGTCAAAATATGTATTATTTATCATTAATATCTTCAGTTCCTTTACATTCCGATAATGTTTCTACAGAATCAGTTGATAATAGCAAAGATGATTTACTTTCAGGAGATACCGATCTTTCAAGAGTTGATTTAATTAGATTTTCTATTAAGCCAAAATCTTGACCTTTTCGTTTTTTCTGCATTTCCTCATGGAGTCTGGCATTTTCTTGGAGTTTTCGCATCATCTGAGATGCAAAAAAGTTATTTGAACCTAACTGAGAAAAATCCAAAGACAAAAAAGGCATGCTCATGCTTTGCCATAAAGATAAAGGGGACGGGTAAGAGCCCATTGATGGACGGTGAGGTTGTTCTGAATCAACTGACAATCCATTAGATGCTTCTATAGCTATTTGATTTAAATTATTTTTCAAATTTTTAACACTCATACTATTTTCAACAGAAAAACTATTCAATTTTGATGTAGAGACTGGCTCAGATGTATCTGTCATTATAGTACTACTAAAAACATCCCTTTTTCTAGGTCTTAACAAATGCCGTTCTTTAACTTTATATTCCAGTGTTGAATGAGGAACACCATAAAATGTTCCAGCTCGGTGTACACTCATCTCTCCCTTTTGCACAGCCCGCACAGCTCGAGCTAAATTATCACGATCATAATTACGATAACGTCCCCTTTTAGGACGTGTGCGTTTTTCTGATTTGGAACTGTCTGAAGAATTTGAAGAGTTATTTGTATTTGATAAGCCCTCTTTCCCATCCTTTGACGAACTTTCAACACTCCAAGGCATATTACAAGTTGGACTGTCTATATTTGACATATTGTAAAATTCAACACTAGGATCATCTTCAATGACTCTATCCTTTAGACTGCAGCTAACTTTCTGACTAATGCTCCTAGAAATGAGCTCTTTTAGTGTCACAGTAATCCCTTTGTTCCCTGAGAGTGAATGACTAGAAGTTCCTGGCGGAGGAGAGGAGGAAGATACAACAGGGAGACAGGGATCATCTGCTTCATTGCTCATGGGTGGAGATTTAGCAGGTTTGAAGGACGGAACTTTCAGTATCACATTAGATGACAAAGTACCAGATGGTAATTCAGTCGACTCACCCTGGTTATCAACATCTGAATCTTTGTTAGGATCCTTTTCTAACTCCATACGCTCTTCTGCTAAACGACGAATCAAATCGGGTAAAAGAGGCAATGTCAAGTCATCTTTTAAGGCAGAGAGTGATTGGCTGGTACAGTGTATATTTTCCTTCGACTTCACTAGGGCTAAGTGTTGTATGTCTGAGAATACCTATAAAAAAATTTAATTACAAAGAATACAAATGACAATTCATACCCTAATAAATTTTCAAAATGCAACTCTAATTATATAACTGGTAGTGAAATAAAGGTCTTCATAAAAAATTAAAAGAATGAAAATAGCGATTCAGCAGTTCAGTGAATGAAACTAAATGTTCAAAAGGCATCCCACATTTTATAAATTCATCCAATGGAATTCACAAACAAATATGGAATTTCAGAAGGGCCACTTAAGGAGTTTTTCAGGACCAAAGTAAGTTACTAACTACAATGGGATGTAGTTTGTATTATTACCATCAAATAGATACTGCTGCAAAAGAGCCTTTCTCATATTTAATCATACACCAACTAGAAGCTAACAAATTGTTCAGCAATAGGAAGTATAGGAAAAACAAACACATAAATCACAAAATTGGTTCAGTTATAGAAAGCTATTATAAAGGAAAAATAAAAATGCTTCACTTAATGAAACCTCATTAAGAATCAGTTAAGATCCAATAACTGATGAAATACATGATATGCAAAAAGTGCAAATTTAATGAATTTCTACAAAACGTAATAGCAACAAGCTAACTTCTAGTTGTGGATATAAAATGATAAGCAACAACTGTAATGAAGAAAATAGCTGGCAAATGATGGAAATTTTGTGAAAAGGCTTAAAAGTCTAAGTTGGAAGGTATGTATATGATATAAAAACTATTCTTAAATTTATTGAGCTAAAACTTCCACTCAAAAAACAAAGAGTCACAAAAACCAAATAGATATGAAAATTTAAAATACACCTGTATTTCCATGTACACATAGATTAAATAATCATTCACTTTGTAAATAATCATTTGAAATAGTCACTAAACACTGCCAATATGACTGCAAGAATTATAAAGTACCAACATTACAGCAACAATCACAAATATTATTAAAATTGAAAAAACTAAAATACATTTTTTACACTAAGAATAATGCAAAAGAGTTAATAAAACAAATTTAAAAAAAAATATTTATATATTTCTTGTTTATGGGTTTTATGACAACTAGATTTGGCATTTAAAATAGAAACGTCAAAAAAATGCACTAACTCATTAACTGTGGAAACTTCATAGCTTCAATCAAGAGCTTAAGGAAAATAGCCAACAATAGAATAGTTAAATATAATACGATTAAATAAAAGCTTTTTTTTCTAAATATAGACATCGATTTCTATACTTTGGTTTATTATCACTCATTTTTAATGTCAAAGCTTAAAAAGAATACAACTTTACACCCAAATAAATGCTTTAATCAAATAAAAATTTTAAACTTTTAGCTATTACAAGTACAGGGTTAGCAAGAATTAAGTTGCCCACTTTGGGGGCACTAGAATCAGTCCTATTGAATGACAATAGAATTTGAACTACAGATAATTCAAATGATACGCTTGACATTTATTAAATAATAATAAAAAAAATTAGTAGAAACTTCCGGCGGTAGGTGGCGCTGCAAAACACATAGCCATATAAATGCTTTAAAAATATGCATCAAATATAAAATAACATTAATAAAACTGCTCAATATGATACCCTTCACGTTCAACAATGTGCTGTAATCGCAGAATCATATTTTCAACAGCTGACCAGAGTAAATCTGGCGAAATATCTAAAACATGGCGCTGAATGCTGTCCTTCAGATCAGGTAGAGTTAATAGCCTTTGACGGTAGATATTGTCCTTCAGATAACCCGACAACCGAAAGTTGCAGGAGGTTATATACAGCGAACGAGGAGGCTATGCTGTTGAGAAATGACGTCTGATCACCTTTGCATCTGTAAAATGCTGTTTTAGCAAATCCTTTACACTGTGATCAATGTATGAAGGGGCACCATCCTGCATGTAAGTTGTATCCTGAAGGCATTGATGCTGTTGAAGTTCTGGGATTACAAAATCCCTCAGCATATCATAGTACCATTTTAATGTGATAGATCAGGTTTGGATTTCATTTGGTTTTATCTCTTTCAAAAATAAGGTCCAATGAGAAAGGTAGCTGTGAAGCCTCCCCATACAGTCACATTATAGAATGCATGGGTTTTTCCTGGACAGTGTGAGAATTTTCTGCATCACAAATCCGACAATTATGGGTGTTAACTTGGCCATCCAGGCAAAAGTGGGCTTTGTCATTCTACAGAATGTTTCATGGCCAAGTGACGTCAACCATCATTCGATCAAGGAACTGAAGGGCAAAAATTATACAAACCTTTGGGTCCCTGTCTTTCAATTGATGTACAGTCTTGATTTTGTAGGAATAAAACTGCAAAATTCACTATTTGATTTTTAGCACCATGGAATACGGCATATTCAATACACGGGATACCAACCGGCCCACTCATACTACCACCCAGAGACAGACTGCTAGCTTTAACAACCGCAGTAGCCACATTTTCGATGCTAGATGATGGTGTGCTTTCGTTCTCTACCTGGAAGAATGCCAAGTTACCCAGTGGTTTTAAATTCCTGTATCATTTTGGGTAGGATATATGGAGACATTGGATCTCTTCACATTCACTTCATACGGTTGAATTCTTTCACAGCTGGAACGGAGTTCTGCTGGTTCTGGTACAAAAATTTTACCAAAAGTGTTTTTTCTTTCAATGTAGGCATGATGAGTATGCAGAGAAGCAATACTTCTTTAGCAGAATCCAAAGAATTTATCTTTGGATTCTGCTAATTTCTTTTATCCAAAGAATAATGCTAATAGGCATGCGCTGAAAGGCAAATGCTGTGTCCGATTTTGAATACATGCAAATAAGTACCATTTGTGATAGCACCATCTATCGGTTGAATTTTGTATTAATTTTTTGCATTTAATAAATGTCAAGCACATCATTTGAATTATCTGTAGTAAAAATTTTACCTCATTTGGACGGATTCTGGAGCCATCTGAAGAGAGCAACTTATTTCTTGCTAACCCTGTATAACTAATAAAACCCCAATTAATTACATAAATTGATTTAAAATATATATAATGAAAACATCTCTGCACACAAGTGTGTGTGAATGTTTATTAATGTTGCACTATAAAGAAACACAGGGGCTATTGGCAATGAACTTCCATCAAATGAAAAAAGGACAATACCTGGGCTGGCACAACCTTCTCCAAACTACCACACCCAACTAACAGGACTTTGGGCCTCAACAGATTTAACATCCATCAGCTTCTCAACACAGGTTTTCAGTCCCATTACGGCTCAAACCCATGACACACCGGCCACAAGTTCGTGACCATAAACACTAGGCTATTGTGGCCAAACAAATCTGTGGGAAAGGGGGGGGGGACTTTCAATTTAACTGATACAACCCAATACTAAAAGCTGAAAATAAACAGAGAAAAAAAAATTTAAGCAATAAAGAAATTAAAAGCAGTAGCTTACATGAGAAAGAACAGGTGCAAGAGTCTGACTGTACTCTAAACTACCAAACAACCGCAGATCATCCATTGAATCAACATCAGACATGTGTGAGATATGAACACTTTCACTGTTCATTTTACTCTCAAATCCTTTAGTAGCACTCTGAACTTTCTGAGTAATAGTATGCTTTAATAACTGGCGAAGTGATTCACTTGCAGAAGATGCATTATTTTTATTATTTTCATTATCAAACATTGGAACTTCTAAGTCTGCAGTAAGATTAAAATTTTTATTCTGTTCTTTATTTTTTGCAGAACTTTCCCCTGGATGACTTCGCCGGCCATGTGCCCGACTCTTAGATTCATTAGCTAATTTATATACTTTATTTCTAAGTGTTGAGCGAGGAATGCCATATATTACAGCAGCCCTTCTTGTACCTAATTTACCACTCTGGATATCTCTTAAAGCTGCTTGAAGTTCATCTTCAGTATATGAACGCTTAGAATTGGCATCCAATCTTCTACGATGTCTGAAAAAAATTTAAAAACATCACAAATAATTTGACATTTTACCTGACAATAGTGACAGTACTTAACAATATTACAGTTCACATAAAAAAATGAAAGGAAGAAAAAGTCACTCAATAGGTAATTTCTCAAAAAAGGAATTGCATAGCTACATCTTAATATAGAACTTCCTTTTTTAAAAAAATGATTCAAATTCAATTTTAAGAAATCAATTACATGAAAAGTTAGAGAATTAAATTTCAATCAGGTGATTCATAAAAATTATGAGCTATACATGCTTCTTTCATAATTTGTTTTGATAATCTAAAAATAAATGTTTCCTAATATTTATAATACAATGTAAGCATTTTTTAAAAAAAAGTATTGCAATAATTTATTCTGATCCTGGAATTTTTTTAAGATACTCCATTAAAAAAATAAAATTATATAATTAAAAAAAAAACTCAGAGCAAATTATTTTTTTAAAAAATTGGTATCAAAGACTACTAAATGTTTCAAATTTTCTGAAATCCACAAAAATGTCAACGTTCCATTTTCGATAAACATCCTGCATATTTGATTAAGAATATTGAAAATGCTATTAAGCACCAATGAGAAATGGAATAATGAAAATATTAAGAGTAAAAGCATAATTCTTTATAACATGAAAACAAACATAATTTCTTCACTAATAATAATTGTTACAAGAGACCAATTTTCAATGGACTGCAAAAACTAATAAATTTACTTTTAAGCAATATTATCCAATTGACATGATGTCGGGAGGGGCGGGGGTTGGGAGAGAACCAAACATAGTACTTGCAAATTTCATTAAAACTCCCAATCATTGAACTAACTCATAATTAATCATGAAAGATTCATAAAAGGCATTTTGGCTTAAAAATATGATTAAATATTAATATTGTTACGAATTTTGTATACAATAATGTAAATAATTTGTATTTGGATGTGCAATGCCTTTATATTACTCTATGCTATATTTATTTCATGTTAAAGTTGTAATATTCACAAGCAACGTCGTCCCTTGCGTTATAATGGCGATTCAATGGGAACTTGGCGAAATATTGGAGATAGAGCCAAGTTGGCATAATTTTTGGCGACCAAGTTGGTGAGTTCGGGACCCTCTGGATTCTTCTAGAAATTAGTAGAGAAATCCACTAATTTCACGATCTGTGACGCAAGCACATCTTTCCAGAAATTTCGGCCCCTGCTAAAAATAGAGCGATACTCGCCGCAACAGTCAGTCTGGTTTCAGCCAGCGAGTAGCGAGTCTGATTTCAACCAGCGAGTAGTGAGCATTGTTCTGATTAGCGATTAGTAGACTTGCCTTGAACTTGATCAGCTCGACTGTGCTTGTGAATAGTCATTTACATACGTGTATTTTAGACACTGCTTATGGTGTCCAAGTGCTGTTGAAGGTGTGAAATCCTTCTGTTATTTATTCTGTGAATTTTGGTGCTGAATCCCGTATTTCAAGGATTGATTTTCGACAATAAATACTCATCGCTCATAAAAAATTGCCTTGTTATTTATGACTGATTTTGCATAAAATCCTCGAACCCCGATCTACGTAACAATATATCCGTAACAATATAACCAGCATTAAAATTTATTTATGAATGTTGGGAATGGATAAATGCTGATGATTGAAAAAACAAAGGTTTTCCTAGATCTTCACAGACCTACAAAAAATTTTTTGTGTCATAGCAGTATATAAATTGATCGTTTATGTAGTTATTTGTAAATTCTAGATCCTCCAAAAGCTTAAGACTACTTGTAGTTAAAAAAAAACATCTCAAAATGTCGTTATTTCCTTTCTAATATTGGAACACATGTCAACATTGCAAGCACTATTATACAAAGGTAAATGCTGATGCAGTCAATATGCAAAATGCTTGATTACTTACTTGCCACATAATTATATTTTGGACAGAAAAAGGTACATTACAATTTCAATTAAAGCTAACAAATTATTACAACTGAAAAGATATCAATCTGAAATATGGGGGAATAAAACAATAAGAATGACAACTATATGAAATTGAATGAAAATATAAATATACCAATGAAAAACTGCATTGTCATCACTAGATATAGAGTATAGATATGAGTAGTCAAAAATTTTTTTTCAGAAATGTACAGTTAACTTGAATTCATATGTGGAAGTGAGATTAGGTGTAGCTGAAATTATCGCTAAAGAAGGTCGGCCATTCACAGATGGTGATTTTGTTAAAAAGTGTTTAATTGCATCTGAAAAACTTTGTCCTGAAGCAAAAAGGAAATTTGAAAATATAAGCTTAAATAGAATGATTATTCAGTTGGATGAGGACATTGAAAATCAAGTAAAATCAGCCGCTTCAAACTTTGTATATTTTTCTTTAGCTGTTGATGAATCTACAGATTGAACATCAGTGTTTGTTCGTGGAATTGATAAAAAATTTTGTGTTACGGAAGAACTTCTTGGAATGTTTCCCATGAAGGGGCAAACAACTGGAAGTGAACTTTCCAGTTTGATACATTTGTGCGATGCAGCTTCCTTAAACATGAACAATTGTGTTAGCATTACTACAGATGGAGCAAAATCAATGATTGGCATGAAAATTGGAATGGTTACACTGCTAAAAAAACGCTTTGGCCATTGTGGTGTAGAACTGTTGCAGCTTCATTGCATTATTCATTAAGAGAATTTATGTAGTAAAGAATTAGGATTTGCAACCTTAATTCAGTGTGTATCTGAAGCAATTAACTTTATTTATAGTAATGTCCTCAAACATAGGCAATTTAAAGAATTTTTAAAAGATTTTGATGATCTGCTTCTGATATTCTTGATTACACATAAGTTAGATGACTCAGCTGAGGATTTGCCCTTAAGCATTTTATGGAACTATTTGATGAAATTGTTACATTTCTAAGTGACTGTGGTAGAAATACTAGAAGAATAAAAGAAGCAAGTTTCTAGTGTTATTTGGTTTTTCTTAGAGACATAACAGGCCATTTGAATGACTTAAACACAAAGCTAAGTTGAAAGAATCAATTTTTCAATTGATAAATAACATAAAGGCATTTAAATAAAAATCGTTTATTTCAAAACCATCTAAAACTAAAAATTTTGCACACTTTCCCTACTGCAAAAAAATGCATGAAAAATTTCAATTCATGAAGATGCAGTATGAGGAACAAATTCAAATCTTGCGCAATGCATTTGATGATCGGTTTTTAGATTTACAAAAAGTGCCAAACAAAAATTGATCTCTTTTCTTCTCCATTTTCAGTTGATATAAATCTAGCGGATGAGAGTATGCAGTTAGCCGTAATTGATTTACAGAATTCTGATGCTATCAAAAATCAATTCAAAGAAAAATCGAAATTAGAATTTTATAAAAACTTACCAGAGGATTTTTTTGTGCTTAAAGCAAAAGGCAGTTGCATGTGCCACTTTCTTTGGCAGAATTTACATTTGTAAGCAAACTTTCTCACTTATGAATTTAAACAAATCAAAAATAAGAAATAGAATAGCAGACGAGAACCTTTCTTTTGTTCTACGTATTGCCACAACAAGTCTTAATGACGTAAAATCAATAACTCCAAATATTCAATCCCAGCCATCTAATTAAATTTTACAAATTTTAAGTACTAATTACTTTAAAAATTTAAATTGTACTCTCTGTATAATTAGCAAAACTTTTTCTCTGTTATATAATTTCAAGTTTGCCACCTTTTTAGCAGGAATCTTTTATTTTGAGCTAAAGTATTTTAGTCTTTTCGAAAGTGTTAGTGTTTCATCCATTGATCAACTGTATAACGTGTACATGAGTAAAATAAGTAAAGTAATAATTGCGATAAATGCGTATTGTCATAAAACAGTGTTTTCCCGTTTATAACATTTGCCATCGTGTAATACTTTGGCCCTCGATATGATCATATTAAATTTTTTGGCCCCTCATCCTAAAAAGGTTGTGCATCTCTGGACTAAATCATTGGTTTCATTTAGAAGTTAATGCCACATAGAACAATGAAAATCAGATTAACAATTATTATTATGTTTTAGTGCAATTGTGTTTCAAATCTGAAATGAAAGAAATTCTTTGATTATATGCAAAACTAATGAAACTTGACTAGTTAACTACCTAACTTTTCTAACATAGAAATGTTACATTAAGGTATTACAGTAATCAAATAGAATATGTTTTAAATAAAATTTTGAAGCATGTATAGTTCAGAAAGTTTTAAGACTGTCCAATACAGAATATATTTAATCCTTTAAAATGGCAGTTTTTAAGCTCAATTTTCAAGCAATGCTTTCACTATTTAAATGATATTTTTAAAATAAATTATCCCAACTTAACAGTAAAAAAAAGCATGTAATTGAATTTTTTAAAAGTAACAGTTATACAGCAATGATTTTTAGAGACGTTCAAGCATGTCAATAATGTTGAGATAAGAACGCATTACACTTAACTAGCATATATGTACTTGTAAATAATATATATTTAAAAAAGCATTGGTAAGACCAATATTTAAATTAAACAAACATTAGAACCAGATTCAAAATATAACCCTTATCACATACCACATTCTTCACACAATACACATTCCCACAACTTTATTATAAAATATAAATTATACAGTAATTCTGATACAGAAATGTTAGAACAATTTTAAATAGCAAATATCTATAGATAAAAAAATTTTAGATTTGAAGAAAATAATGTGTGTGGTGCATGAAATAAATGATTTCCTTGTGTAAACAATGTGGAAAGACTGAAAGATATTGGTATGAGCATGACCACTGGTACCCATTCAAGTTTACATTGTTCATTAAAAAAACCCCGATTATGGAGATTTCCCAAATTTTTAGGCAAATAAAATGAGTATGTGCACATACAGTAATTATTTTGAATTACAGGAGTGCCTGTTATAATAAAATTGTTTTTCAGAAAAAAAAGTTAAATTATTATTTATTTATTTCTAAAAAATATAACAAGTTTTCGTTTGTATAGTCACAATGAAATTTTCAACCATGTAAAATGAATCTAATGGGAATATATGAATGGATATTATAGGTCTAAATTTATATTTTAAAGTAATATAACCCAAAACCTAAATTATTTATCTGCATTGTACAAAAAAAATTTAAATCTTCAGCTTCATTTTCAAATAATTAAATGAAATTAACACTAAAATATTACATACCCAGGTTTCAAAGGAATCTGAGGTACTTTTAACACAGGATTTGTGATCATTTCACTTTCATCAGCAAAGTTATTTGAGTGCTTAGAGAGTCGACTTTTACTGGAACATAACATTCCTTCACTTAAAGGCTGTTTTATTGAATTAATACTTAAATCTAAAGGCTGATCCAATAAAGGAGGTGAATTAGAGACACCTTGAGAGGATAAGGCAGCAATACGCCAAGGCGACAGGGCGGAGGCGCAAGAGGTAAAGGAACCTATAGAATAAATATACAGTCAAACTACATTACAATAGCATAGCACAAAAAGATTACATTTTGAATTTTTTTTAAAGCAAGAATAATTTTTAATGCTTTTGTTAATATACGACTATTGTTGCTCTGAAATATTGTAAAACTAATATAACATATTTCAATAAAATTTTAAGTGAATTCAGCCAAAACCGAAATAAAAAATTAATGAAAACCAATTATTCCTTTTTTTTTTGAAAGTGAAAATATTAATGCATTACATTTGGTAGCTACATTGAGGAACTTGAGTGAGTGATTTTGGGGTTTATTGGCGCAAGAGCCGATTTCGGCTATACTGCGCCAAACATTTGTTTTAATATCTTTGGTCTAGACGGGAAGAGAGAAAGAAAGAATGAATTGAATGACAAGAAAGAGGGTCGAAAATAGAGAAGGATCACTAGGGTACCCCGGGTTCGTGAAACCCGTGTTTACCAAAGACAGTAAACCCCGTGGGAAAAGATCACTAGGGCACCTCGGGATTGTGACACCCGTACTCACCTAAAGAAGGTGAGCCCCCTGAGGGGTTGAGGAACTTGAAAAAAATTGTATAAAAAATACCCATTTAGTATTTGGAAGGATCAGACAAAGAAATTTATACCATCAAAAGGTAGAGATATGACAAACTGAAAAGGAATAACAAATAATAGTCGGTCTACCAGGAATATGTAAAAATAAATAGATAAATCCAGAAGACCAGTCTCTAGTTACACTAGTTGATATTTAATGGAGGGACATGTCTGATAAATGCAACCATGCTGATATCAGAAAGTTTTGTACATTAAAAATTTAATTAAAAGCATCTGAACTATTTTAAATAGATACTGTTATTGGTAAGAAATTGTTATTTTTCATTGATTGCTATGAGGAAATGCTGTCAATTGTGAATACAAGAACTCTATGATTAATTTCTAATAAAATTCCAGAACTTGAGATTTACTCCTTCCAAATCTATAAACTATTCCACTCAAAGTAAAACATTTCTTAATTCGAATTTTTGCTGTCTGATTTAATATCTAAAACAGAACCACGTGCATAATAAAAAAGTAGTTACATATGTAATATACCATCAACAAATCTTGTTGAATCAAAGAACATCACCAAATGCCACAATATGCAGCCCCCCCCAATAGAGAAAATCCTTTCCCCCACAAATTCAGAAACAATCTTGTTGCAAAAGCTTGGAAAAAAACTTTTGATCATGTATGCCCAAAAATAGTAGCATTTTACACATATAATTTGCAATATTTTTCTTTTATTTTGTTGAGAGAAATTATTAAAATTTGAAATCTAGATTCTAGGGAAGAGAATACAAAAGAAATTTAACTAAAACTTTAAGTACCCAAAAGACTAATTGAGTTAAGTTCATCAAAATGGAAAAGAAAGGAACATAACAAATCTGCATGACAGCATTTAGATTCATACGAGTTATAACAAATACAAATTTATGTGTTGTAGTCTACATAAAGATACATTTGTTGCAATTTTGAATGCTATTGTTACGAATTTTGTATAAAATAGTGTAAATAATTTGTATTTAGATGTGCAATGCATTTATATTACTTTATACTATATTTGTTTCATGTTAAAATTGTAATATTCACAAGCAATACCATCCCTTACGTTATAATGGCGATTCAATGGGAACTTGGCAAAATCTCGGTGAGAGCCAAATTGGCATCATTTTTGGCGAGTTCGGGACTCTGGATTCTTCTAGAAATTAGTAGAGAAATCCACTAATTTAACGATCTATGATGCAAGTGCATCTTTTTCGAAGTTTCTGCAACGGCTATATCAGTCTGGTTTTGACAAGCAATTAGTTAACTTGCCTTGACCCTGAGAACTAGCGATTAGCTCGATTGCTCAATATTACGAGCGGTGCTTGTGGATAATGTTTTATGTACATGTATGTTAGACACTGATAATTGTGTCTGAGTGCTGCTGAAGGTGTGAAATCCTTTTAATAATTATTCAACAAATTTGGCTGTTGAACCCTGTATTTTTAAGGATTGATTTACGACAATAAATACTCATCGCTCTTAAAGAATTGCCTTGTTGTTAACGATTGATTTTGCATAAAATCCTCGAACCCTGATCAACGTAACACTATTGTGGCATTTTTGCCACCTGAATAATTTAGTTAGTAATCTCTTATTTATTTCAAGTGTACAGGTTTTTTTACGGTTATTTAATTCTCTTTAATCTTCACTTAGTTACTTAATGTGTTAATACAGAAGGAGCATACACAGGAATTTATTTTCACACAAGTGGAAACAATGACGATGTTTTTGATTTATTGATGTATTTCTATTTAGTGAAACTGTGGTCATCTGCATACCGACAAATATTACAACATATTATTCATTTGAATAAAGACTGATAATACTAAAAAAAGTAATTTAAAACAAAAACCAATAAATTTTCTACCTGAAAGTTATATAAAAAATTAAGAATTGTTTGTATAAACAATCTTTAGAAAATGGCTTTTATATTAACAGTTTAAAATTTTAATTATAATGCGCAAATGGGGAGAAGAGAAACAAAAACAAAATTTTTAAAATAAAAATGAACATAAAGTTTATAATTCAATTTTTCCCCAGCTTAAATCTATAAAAAACAGATTGAATTGTAAATTTTTAAAAACATTTTTATATCATACATTACTAAATACTAGTTTCTATAAATTAGGGTATTTATTCACTAGTTAATAAAATTTATATGCATTATAGCATAAATCATGCCTACTAACTTTTGAAAATAATGAAGTGTAAAATGATGCATGATCAACATTTTAAATTTTATAAAACAAGGCATGTTTTTTTAATTTAAAATAATGCAAAGGAAATTAAAAAAAATTTTGATATGAAAATTACAGAGAACCCCCCATTTCATTTATAAAAATTTACAGTTAAGTTCATGCATATAATTACAGGAAACCCAGTGGCAGCATGTTGAGTTTCCAAGCCACTGGTCCAGGGCTCGATAAGGCCGACCCAGACTTTCATCCCTTTAGTGGATCGATAAATGAGTACCAAGCTTGCTTGAGAACTAAACACTGTGGGTTTCATGCCAGACCGACTATCTGACCGGAACATCTGATCATGCAACTCAGTGCCCAAGGTCACCAAAACTGAGATGGGCACAGTTGGCCTTGGACCTCCAATGGGCTGTTGTGCCACTGAATTAGTTATGGTTAAATACAAAAAAGTAATTAATTTATGATAAAGATGCTTTAATGAAAAATAAAAGAAATATGACTCAACTTTTAAATTATAATTATATTAAAAAAATTAATACTCATAGAAATTAACATCCAAATTTAAGATCACTTTAAGACTACAAACATGTGAAAACCTTTGAAAAATGTGTAAAATGCTATAAAATCTTTTAAGACTTTTCATTGTACAAACTTCGAAACCTTAATAGATAAAAGAATATATCCATAAGCATCTCGTCAACTTTTAAAGATAAAGAAGTGCCTTTTTCTGTTGTAAATATATTAAATGACACAGGTAACACAAAATCAAGTTTTCATTCCTTCTTTAAATAGGAAACTGTTTTATTTACCCTCAAGTAATATCTGCTATATATGAAGCTAACAATTCAAAGGGTTATCCCACACTTTTTTAATTTATACATAACGAAATGGCTGATATTTTTTCCCATAGCATTCCCAATCAAATTTGGAATTGCAAAAAGGACAATTTGAAATAAAGACATTTTGGAAGATCAAAGTACCTACAATAGTACATAATTTACAGTTTGTATCAAAACTGCCATCAAATGCTCAGTTACAAAAGGACCTTGTTCCATACATTTTACCATACACCCTTTTCCAACTAGAAGCTAGTTCACTAATCACAGCAGATGTTTTAGTCCTTGAACAATTGTACTGTTTGGTAATGTTAAGACATTTTCCAAAAGAGAGGTCCAGCAAGATTGGCTGCAATAAAATGGAACATTATGTTCTACCATGAAAAGACGTAAACAGTACTTCACCATTGTCCTGGAGAAAAAAAAACGTTCCAATTTTGAGCAACTGCTTTGTGATTTCTTATTAGCGATGTACTCTCGAATATCTGCACGACAGGCAATATCTTACCAGCCATGGTGTGAGAAATGCATGTCAATATGATACACATCATGCATACCCCTATCCATTGGGGATTTGGTAATACAATCGAATTCTTTTTTACAACATTCTTCATATACTTGAAAGTACATTATGGTTTTATTATATATGGTTAAACAGACAAAAAGTTGACAGAAATTGTTGTGACACATGAAGCACAATACAAATGTGTGGGAGGCACAAAATGAATCAAGTTCTAAAAAATCACGGCAGAGGAAGAAATAAAATTAAATGCTCTGCTTAACGAAATAGTACAGACGAATGGGCTAAAGAACAATAGCTAAAAAAAGAGACATGCACAGAAGGAAGAACAAACTTCATAAATTTTTTAAAAACTTAATGGCAATAAGTTCAATGTTTTTCATGTACTTTTGTTTTCCAGTTGTGAATATAAAACAATAAATTAGAGATGTAGGAGAGAAAAGTTTGTGGATGATGGAAATTTTGTGAAAATGCATAAAAATAGAAGAATCCAGACGTAAAATCATATAGAAAGGCTGAGAAGTGTACATTGTAAGGCATATAAATTGACAGGTGTGTATTAACACAGAATATCCAAGAAAAAATTAGTTAAGATAAAATATTAACTCACCTGATACAGTGCCTTGATCAGATGATGCAGAGTGCTCATCTGTATCAATTCGCAATGAATTATAACTGTCAACAGTAGGTATAATACCACTGGCGGGATCCTGAAAACGAATACTTAATTTACTACTTATCCTTTTATGATATGCCAGATATACATTAGGGGGAAAAGACCAAGATTTTTTGAAATTACACTGAAAACTCACCTATAAAGTATTTTTAACCATTAGAAAAACAAATAAATTAGTTTGAAAAAAAAAACTAAAAAACATGCTTTTATACTGAACCGAACTAAAAAGTAAAAAAATAATTCTTAATAAAGAATAAAATTATTAACGAGAAAATGAATGTCATTGGGGTAAAAGCGTGGGGTGCTTTGTACTACATTTTTACACTAATTTAGCTTTTCGGAATAGAAGTTAGAAATTATAACAATTGATACATTTTTAGAACACCCCATGCTTTTACCCCAATGACATTCATTTTTTCGTTAATCATTTTATTCTTTATTAAGAATTATTTTTTACTTTTTAGTTCGATTCAGTATAAAAGTATGTTTTTTAGTTTTTTTTTCAAACTATAATTTATTTTTCATTTTTTAGTTCAAACTACAATAAAAGTGTGTTTTTCAGTTTTTTAAACTATCATTTATTCATTGTTGAATTTATCCTTGAGTTTGATATTTGAAGCTGGAATTACGTGGCTGTGGAATTAGTCTTGCTCTTCAATGGATATTAACGGGTCTGAAGTGTATTTATTCTCTCCGTTTACGAGGCCTTGGATCGTTATATTAGATTCTGTCTCTTTTGAACAGGTCAAACAAATAAAAGTGTGTAAAGAAGAAAAAGTTCGAATTACAAATTTTTTTAATGTATCATGTTTTTTTACGGATAAAATATTATAAAATTCCTCCTTTTGTTTTCTTTTTTCACATTTTCATGCATTGTCATCCACTTCCGAGCTATAGTCCGAATTTCAAGTCTCTAGCTCCTCGGAAAGTCACACAGTTTAAAATCAATTACAAAATTCCACCCGGATAGACATTAAAGAAAGCGAGTTATTAAAAACATGGTAATATTAAGTGTCAATAGTTTTTTCATCATTTATAAGCATATTGCTTTATAAAAATAAAAAATATTTAGCAATTAGAATGAAATTTTTTTTTTTTACATGCTCGAGCCTTTTTTTTAATTTTCATTTTCAGAAAAATGTTTATATTATGGTTAGAAATTGCTAACACCCACCCACCCTCCACTTTCTCAGATTCAGAACACTTCTTTTGTTTGTTTTATTTCTTTTAACCGCAAGTGCATATGTGCATACTTGCATATGTAATTAGCGTTAAATTCAAAACACTTTAGGGTTAGGGTTACACCTTATTCTTTCAGTCGCCAAATCTGGAAATGATGTAGGAAATTAGTCGCCAAATCTGGACGTGATATATATAGATTTGTCGCCAAATCTGGATGTGATATATATGGATTTGTCGCCAAATCTGATTATCCTTATTCCTGACGATCCTGAAAAGGACAATGGAACAAAATTATGAAATTATTGTAATGTCATCGGTCCTTGACAAATGTGCGAAATTTCGAATGAATCCAATCTTTTTAAGTGGGTAAAAATCGAGTTCTAAGATTCCGTTACATGCAAGTGAAACTTATAAAAGCGTGTTAAAAAATAACAACACTTAAGTGTTCGAATGTAGCAACATAAATTGAAAGAACGAAAATTCAGTAGGAAAAGATAAAACCTTAATTCATTAAGTATTAGCAGTAAGTAGTTGTTTGTGCATATTTTGAATACTGTTGCTAAAAGTGTAAAAATAGCAAGATTTAAATCTGGCTCTCATATTTTTAATGTAATATTTTGAGACAAGCTAATTATATAAAATTTTGAGCTAATATTACAGAATAGGACCCAAAATATTGGATGATTTCTTCCACTAGAAAAGGGTTCTAAAATTATATTCTGAATTTGCTATTCTAAAGAGATTAGCATAATTTATTGTACTACTAATACAAAATGTGTTCAATATTTCACATCTCCTATAAAATGCTAAATGAGCCAACAATTTACATATTTAAGCACAAAATTGCTTATTTGTAGAGCATTTTGAAATCTTCCAGTTCAGGATAATAATGTTGTAATTTATTCACCTGTTCAAGAACTTTCATGAAAACTTGTAAATTTTTTATCTGAAAATGCACTTCATGCTTAGTTCAGTGTTTTGTTAGCTTTTATATGCTTGGCATAGACAACATTTAATGAGCTTCCCTTCTCTTTTTGCTGTAGAAGTTATATTTTTACATCATAACATTAGAATCATGACTTTTTCACAGAGATAGTGGACGAAAGACTACAGCATTGAGCATAATAAATTAGATAAAAGGTTCATGATTGTTTTCTTGTGTTATAACAACATTGCTTTCATAACTATTTTTAATTACAATACATTTCAAAAGAAACACAATCAAACATTGATTTGTGAAATAACCACATTTTATATTTAATGCTACTAGTAGATAACAGAGCACTACAACATAACAAGTCACTTTCAGAAGGGGAGGGGGAATCAACATTTCATTTCAAGAAAATCCTAAATAGATAATATATATGAAAAATTAAAATTTCTAAAAGAAGGTATGATTTGAGCAAAGTGAACTTTTAAAAAAGTGGAAAGAAAAGCATTATTTTTAAATCAACACAATGAAATATCAAGAATGTACTTTTATATAAAAAGTTTGGGGAAAGGGAGATTCTCCCATTAATGAAAGTAGTAAAAATAAATTTTAGTACACTTTTAATAAAACAAGATTGACACTTAAGTAAGATTTTACAAAGAACTTTTCATAATAAGACAATGCCAAGTATATGACACATACATGTATATATTATAAAATATATTTCAAAATGCAAAGTTTTTTCCCCTTCCAAACACCAAATTTAAATTACAAAACAAAATACTTACATATGGCGGTTGTTTCTTCGCACTACAAAAATAACATGTGTCTTCTGGATACCAATCAACAGGGGTTTCACTTTCTAAATCTGTATAGAAAAAGAATACTTTAAGTACTTCAGAAAATTACAATAGAACTACATCAATATCTGCTAAATATTCGGCAAGTCATCGCAACATAATTTCAAATTTTGACTTATGTCACATCATTAACTAGTAAGTGATGCTTTAAATGCCATTAAATTTAAAGCAAAATTAAATATTGAACTACATTAAAACAGAGTGATTTAACGTTTTTTTTAAATCGTAAGTTTAAAAAAATCAGCAAACTGCATAAAGGACAAATATGAATAGGTCATTTTAATAATTGATGAAAAATGTAAATGCTTTATAACAAATATTAGAGCACACTAACATGAGCACTTTTAAAAATAAGAAAAGTTACAAATGCTTATGGCTGTACCAATTGAGTATTTCATCCAGGAACATCAAAAACATTCCTAGTAGTATAAATAAAAATTTAATAAAATCTTGCTTTAGCATGCACAGATGTAAAATATACACACAAATATAATGGGTTATCCCAAAAGTTCATGCCAATTTTGAAGGAAAACTCAAATGTAGCACACATTTAAAAACTGATATACATTTATTAAATAACAAGGGTAGAATTCTGTTCCATAAGCTTTGTCCTTTTTTTTCAGGCAACTAGAAAATTCAGTTCTTCTAGAACCTCTTTTTTTGGGCTTATGAATGAACAGTTGAAGGAACTGATGGAAATAATCACAAATCATTTACTATTGATGATTGCTTCCAACAGTGTCATTTACCATAGTTGACAGACTCCAGTTTTTTCTTTTCAATTCACCTGTTCTTAAGCCCTTGCCCATTCTGAAAATTCGATTAATTAAAATACAAATATTTTATAAAGAAATCATTACAAAAAATGTCTATTCTTTTAATTCACCCATAAATATATCATGAAACACAAATGAAACTAATCCTTGTCAGAGTGCATCACTTGTAATTGCTTCCCAACTCATGCATGCAAAACAAAAGATGCAGGAAATTACTTAAGGCTGTCTTCGTCAAATGTAAGCAAGAGCCTGAACCAAACGCAAAAAACATTTTCAGACAAAATATTGTCTCAATTTTTATGAAAACTTAAAGCATTGAAAGTCATATGTTTGTTTAAAATAGTGTTTTTAAAATTTCAAAATATTCCATAAATAATTATTTTTACCTTCTAACATTAAAGGGATATCTCATCGGATGGTATGGAAGAAAAAATGTGAAACACATTTGATACCAGAAAAAATGAGTATACTCGGACAAAAAATAAAAGTATGATGGAATATGTTGCTGCAATCTCTGTGACTCTGGCCAGCTTATGACTGCTGAACATTTGGACATGTGCCCTGCACTAAAATTTTTTAATTGTGTTGTCGAAAAATACTGGAGAGAGTGCACTAATGGCTTATGTGCAATTTGTAGTGTGTTGCATTTGTAAAATAAAATGACACATGTTGCTTTCTACAGAATAGTAGAGCCAGAATACAGTATTAATGTTGGAATTCTTTTTTATCTGAAAAATCTTCCAAATTAAGGTCCTATTCTTTAACATCACACCAAAGACAGCCTTAAAAAAAAAAAAAGGCTGCCTAGCAATGGATTTTTCTTTTTTGAAGTTTTGCCCTGTGGGACTTGTGATCTACATTGGGAAACACTGCTTTAGGTACTCATAGCTATGCAAACACTAAGAACAAGAATCTATCATGCATACATATATATTATTTCCTTTATGAATATTTACTTTGAAAATCTTTATTCTGCCAAACCCCGGGGTTCCGCAAAACAAAGTTTAAAGACCACCATTTTACATTAATAGATAAAAAATTTCATAAACATGGCAAAAAAAAATCCTTTTAATAAAATATGTAATATTTAAATAGAGATAGAATGGAATCATTTGTATTCAGTACAATTTATATGAACATGCTTTAAGTAAATTTGTCATTAAAACTGTGATCAGACTGATTTCCAAGTCGCCAAGCGAGGTGAATGACAAAACAATCAAAGTCGAAAACATTAAACTATAAACAAATATTACCTAATAATAAGGAAAACAAGTTCAACTATAAAAAAATATTAATGAATTGAAAACAAAACAGTTTTATCCAAAAAGAATGCTTATAATTATTGGTTTTTACCGAATACAGTGATGCCCTTGAGAATTTGCTCAAACGGATTGTTTCTCCAGATCTCCACATAAATTCAGCAACTAATTTTCATCATTCTTTAAAACAAAAATTATGATGGAAGAAAGGAAAACATGATGTTTTGAATGAATTCAGAGAATAGAGCACATGGCCCCAAACGAACATTCCCTTATGGTTGGAAGATATTTGGTAGAGGTCTACATTATTTGGAAATTTTTCACTTGAGCCAGGTTAACGGAAAAGTATCAACTGTTTTAAACAAACTCTACAATTTAAAAATAAAATATCTAGTTTCCTAGTATATGAACACAATTACACAATTTTTAACTGATTTTTCTCTATTCTCCTAAATTTCGAAATATAACTTTTTCAGAGCATTATAATTTTTTAAAATTTCTAATGAGACTGTAGTTTGATGTTTTACCATTGCCAACCAAGTACCTTTCACAGGGAGCTGGCATCTCTTTTTTAGTGTGGCACCATACAGGTGGTATACTAATCACCACAAGTAATTTTGATGCCCAGCTCCTCCCCAAAGGGCGGCAGGTACCTGAGCTTTGACAATGTAAAATGGCACCAAGAATTTAATTTTGCTGAGTGCACCCAAGCCAAACAGGCACACAAGGGATCTTTTACATGTCACTTAATCATTCAATTTTCTGCATTATGAAAATCCCCTGACTTGGGCTGGGAACGAACCTGCAAACTTGGGCCAGAGCTAAACCAACTACGTCACCCAGCCAGCAACAATGATATCAGAATTAAACTTTTGTTAGGAAAAAGACTAAGCATAACCTAATCCACATTTGATTGTTTCATTTGTAAAAGATCCTTCGGAAAGATTAATAAACTAAAATGTTGCATTACATATTCAAGTTCTGCAATCTAAGTTTCTCAAGTAATAAAAGATATTAATACCTGTAAATGGCTGCACAAGAATTCTCCATTTCCGTGCTCCCATTAACTCCTCGGCTAACCGTTCCAAGCCTAGAAATGTCAATTTTTAAGCATTAATTTCTTATGCAAAACAATTGCTATATTTTAAAACACTTCTATTTTCATTATTAATACAAACTGCACTCATTTTTTAAAATTAACACTAAACTGAGTAGTCTCAAAATACTCTTAATTTGTGATGCAATGGAAATTTTAAATAAAAAATGTATCAACTTAAAAATGGTAAAATTAACACATTGCATGTGGGGCATGAGTTGTACTGTAGTTTAGTCATTCAGTAAAATCACAATAAATCAGTCACATTTCTGAGCAAATCTTTTACTTCTTTACTTATACAATACTCACTTCCCAGCATGAGCGAGTGAGTGAATATTAAAGCCGCACTGTTCAGCTACTCAAGGGTTTTTGGCTGTGCACCTCATAATTTTGAACCATGGTTAAGTGATGAGGATGACACCTGAGCTGGCATCCCCTCTCCGAAATACCACACCACACTACACCAGCAGGAGGTTGTTTGAGCTCTCCGCTAACCACGAGTCTGTTATCTTGACCACTAGGCTATTGCAGCCACACTCGCATCCCACACAGCACAAATGTATTTAATATATACTTTTATATATGTAACCTGTGCTCTAGAGTTAGCACTGTCATACGAATAATCATTCCAGGTCCAAAAAATGACAAAATGTTAAAATAAAACACAATGAAATTTTATGAGAGAAAGAAAAAATTTACAAAAAACATCTTTTGCTAACAAAATTAGAAAGAAAAAAAAATATTTTTCAGACATTCAGCTATCCTAATTAAAGTACGAAGGTAGTTGCCAAAGAACTAAGGGCAAGCTGTCTAACAAAACCTACCTAGAATGAACCATGTATGAAACCATAGAATAAGCTTTCCTTCAGAGTATAAGTCCTTTTAAAGTTTGTACTAAAACAATGTTTTTATGAGGCTTATCTTAATTTGTAAATAACAAAAAGAGCATTAACAAAAAGATCAAAATTTACAAACTTTTTCATTGCCAATCCTGAATCATTAAACATGCATTTATAAGATTAATAAGATTTTAAAATAGAATAAGTCTGACTTTAATATTTTTTGAAAGAAAAATTACTCCATTACAGGTTTGCTCTCTATACATAGTCTCTAAGGAATTCTAGATATTATTGTGTGAATACTTTTTTCTTAATTATCATAATAAAGAAAAATACTAAGTTTTATTGAAATATTTATGGCTATATCAAAACAAAAGGAAAAAAAATTTGAGATTTAACTCAACCAATTAAAAATCAACTAACACAAAAAAATATATATTGTTTGTACCATTCAAAATAGTTTCGCATGACCATGATTACATTTAATGTTGTAAGCAATTAAAAATATTTCTTTAAACAAGAAAAAACAGTCATTCATTAAAGATTATAACTGAAGTTTATTCAATGGCTTAGTTTCATCTCTTTT
Source organism: Trichonephila clavata (assembly GCA_019973975.1). Lineage (NCBI taxonomy): Eukaryota > Metazoa > Arthropoda > Arachnida > Araneae > Nephilidae > Trichonephila > Trichonephila clavata. The sequence continues at coordinate 48,940 of BMAO01031726.1, forward strand.
TGGTGAGAGAACTCAGATAAGAAACAAAATTATTCAAAGTGAAAATTCTGCTTTTTGAAAACATATGTAAGATAAATTGAGAGAGAGAGAGAGATATACAGTAATACCCTAAACTTATGCGATAGGTGGGATTAAATGATGTAACCTAGCAAGTAGCATTTGCATAAGGCGGAGTATAATTTCGCATACAAATACATATAAATTATTTTTAATTGGAGGTGGAGACGAAAGAAAAAAATATTTAGAAAAAAAAGTTGATAAAATCTTACTCATAACACAAATACAAAATCACAAATCGAATGTTATCTCTATGTAGAAGGTTTCATAAAATCTAACTAAGTAGTCTGCCCACCTCTCAAATATTTTTTTTCACCCACAAAATTTTCTGGTAGTTTCCTAATATTTTTTTTTACATTCGTTTTTCTGAAAAAATATGCTCTTTGTTGCAGTCCATATTTTCTCTAATTTTATAACCCTTTTTCAATTAAACTGAGGCCTTCTGTCAAATTCTCAACCGTCATTCGATCTTCTGATTGAACTGGGTCTAAAGACTCAAGTTTTTCATTGTCTTACTCATGCATTTCTATGAACACATCAATTGTCAGCTGCGGATTGTGGGAATCCAGTTCTTGAACGTCATCACTATCCACTTCTAAATTTGCCTGGCAAAATCAACAGCTTCTTCAATTTCATCATTTTTCAGCCAAACAGGAAATGGGAAGTGAATAATTGAGTTGTGTAGAGCTCAAAGAAAAGACAAATTGACAAGATTTGAAAATTACGTAACTCCAGATTTATGTAAGCTGAAATACTACTGTAATTATGTCTACAAAATTTATTTATGGGAAGGTATTTATAATTTTCTTTCAACCAGTTGATTAATTGTTTATAAATGCCCCACATTTAAGGACCATGAAAGCTAATGGTTTAGTCAAGTGAAAGAGATGACATCTGAATCTAGCACCCCTTACAAAGAGGACTTCTTAAGCCTTGACAGATTTGTTGTTGTTGCTAATGCCACCTGTCTGACGTAGTCAGATCGAGGCCCACGAAATTTATCACGGCATCGGGCTATATTGTACGCCTGTCGTTAGCCGTAGCTTTGAGCACCATGCAGGTGACAGTACGTTTTGGCTCTGTTCCACCCCAATTTTGAGGGAGAACACCCTGGGAGTCGTCAGGGGTTTCCCACCTCTCTTCCCCTTCCACCAACCACATGAGAGGACTTGCGGCTCGACGGCTATTTAGAGTACCCCCATACCGCAAAGGCATAATACATTTACAAACAGATTTAACATGAATCAGCCCCTCTATGCAGCAGGTCTTCAGAAACACCAGATCTCAAAACCATGACGGTTGGTTGAAATGAAATACAAGAAATACACCAAATATAATGATTTCATGGTTATATAACAATTTTAAATTCTAACTAACTTTATTATGTGTGTGTGAGGTCTATGCAATATAAATTTATTTTGGAAATCCTTAACCCCTTGCCTCTCGCTCCCATCAAATTCACGGGGTGAAATTTCCCCCTCTATTCCTCGGGCCCGTGATATTTCTGGGCTGGAGTGTTGAAAAGTAACTTGCCATAAAAGCTTGAAACAATCTATTTCTTAAGCACAGAATATTGTTTTTTTCTTAATCTATACACCAGATGGCAGCACCAGATAATTTTTAACGTGTGTGTGTTTAGCGATATAATTATTTTTTTTAAAACTAAATGTCAACACACAACAAACATATATTTTAGCGATAAGGTTTTTTAATCTCAGGTCAAGTATTCAGTTGCGCTCTTCGTAAAAATACGTGGGTAAAAAAAACTGATAAAAAATAAATATATTTTTTTAATATTGTACACATTATACAGTTAGTCAGGAAGTAAATCGGATTGTACTTTTATTACTTTTTTGTCACTGACTACAATAAAAATATCGGAGCAGTAGACATTGTAGACCAATATATTAGATTACTGAATTGCTCGAAAACGAGGTAAGAAGTACTATAAGAAAATATTTTTTATTTGTTAGATCAAACTATTTTGAACTAGTACCTTATTTATAAAAAACAAGGAGGCAGAAAATCACATTTGATATTTGTTTATCTTTAGTAGATGAACTTATTGAAAAGTGTTCTATATCAGAAACTACTGCTAAAAGAGGCCGGCTGAATTTGGAGAATAACCCCAACCGTTTTATTAAAAGACATTTTATTAGAAAGATACCTCCAACTGATAAGAAGTGGCAACCATCAAGAGAATACAAAGTTTATTGTTCCAAAAGAGATGAAAACAATAAGAGATGCAGAAAGCAAACTCGGTACTACTGTCCAGTTTGTGAATTAGGCCTTTTAATCTCGTGTTTTGAAACCTATTTCACAAAAAAATTACTAATGTCTATTTATAATATGCAAAAGTGTAATAAAATTCATTTAATGTTTAAACGCATGTTTTTTAAAAATTTTCCTCTTTGTTGGAAAGCCAACATTCAGTGATTATAACCCTAAATGTTTGCTTTACTAAAAAATTAAATTTCATATTTCAAGCTAAAATTAATCCAAAAATTAAAAATGAATACATATATTGAACATGTACTTAGTTTTATATAATTTTCTTGAATAAAAAAAAATAGGCACTTTTAGGACCGTTTTCTTCAAAATTAATCGATTGTTAAGGGGTTAAAATGGTCTGGCCAACCTATTTTAAAAGTTGTACCTGTACTTCACTTTTACTACTGTTTTTATTAAATCAAAAAGACTGCAACAGATTATATATATACATATAAATATAAACTATTGTTGATGGATTTAGTAATTTTTTAGACCAGGATACAATAAAAAGAGAAAAACATCCAGATTTGTACTTCACTAATGTAATGTAGCATTAAGAAAATGAAGAGTTTAGGGAGGTTCAATTGAATTAAGTACACTGCAACTTCTAACTATATTATTCTACCACTTTAAAATAAATTATCTATATTTTCCTAACATTCTTCAGATTCATTTCGATTTTATATTTAAATTCAACATTAGATAGCCATCAAAAATAAAAATATTAGCACATTTTAAATGCTAATTACAGTAAAATATAACAGTTGGTACTCAAAAAGAAAATCATTTCAAACAATTTAGCATTTAGAATAAATAAAATGAAACAATGATTAACACAATTCATAATTGTTATGCATCTTTATTAATGTTATGATTTCAAACAATGATTAACAATTATTTTTCTCACAATTTACATGTGTACCTTCAAATAAACAGGATATAACAACAAGATTTTTCAGGAAGACAAAACATCACTACTGCATTCAAAATCATGACAAATGTAACTTTTTTCATCATGTAGACTACACCACATAAATTCGTATAATTAGGAATCTATATACTGTTGTAGAGTTTCACAATGCTTCTCTTATTTTGCTGTTTTGTAAAACCAAATAACCTTTCATGCACTGATAAAATACACTCCATTCTCTGTTACAACAGATCAAAAGCTTATGTCAAATGTAGTTACTGTCCAACTGCATCATTTCCTTGTTTTGACATCTGATAAAAATTTTCAACTCACAACAATACAAGTTTCATACCACAGCATAGTTTTAAATACAATTGAACATGTTGAATTTCAAGCTTGGAAACTAAGATATTCAGACAGGACTGATTTCCTTTTACCATTTGAAGAAAACTGCTGCAGAATTGTATTAACTGCTGTCGAAGCTTATGGTAAGCACACTCTTGGTAAATCACAGTATTTTGAGTGGTTTAAAAAAATTCAAAAGTGGTGATTTTAATGGAAGAAACAAAAAATGTTGAAGGCCACCAAAAAGTTATGAATACAGCAAATTGTAAGCACAGTTGAACAAGGATAATGCTCAAATAGACACTCTTAATTGATCTGCCCAACATACAGAACAATTAAGAACATCATGAGAAAACCATCTCCTTACATTTGAAAGCCATGGGAAAGATCCAGAAGATGGGAAAATGGATTCCATATGAACCAAATGAAAGAGCAAGAAAACCGAAAAACCACTTATAAAATGCTGCTTGCCAAGGTAGGTTCAAAAGAAAATAATTTCTCCATTGAATTACATTGAACCTACAAATAGTCAGAGATGTAAAAAAAGTGAAAAGCTAGTGATGGTCAACGCTTCAAACAAGTTCATTTTCATACAATAAACAAGCATAGTCTATAAAAATTCCGGCTCCATATTTACGTATAGGTATGGATAGGAGATATTCAAAATGTTCTTGAACAAAGATGTAATGGAATGGGGTGCATGGTATCCAAGTTGTGAAAAACAAATTTTTTGGTTGAATCGCACACCCAGACTTCCATTATCTAATTTTGATTAGATAAGAGCAAGATATGAATATAAAGAAATAAGGGAGAAAACATATTACATTTATAATAACCTAAAGTAATCATATATTAAATCTATGGAATCCAATATAAAAATGTCTGAACACCCAATTTCTTTATATTTAATATTCATACAAGAGCATTTTATAAAAAGCAAATAATCCCTATTTTTCTACATAATTTTTTTTAGCTTTTATATATAAAGTAACATATTAAAATTGAAGAAAGCAACATTTTTCATTTGTTATCAAAACTTAAAGTGTTCATATTCGGGTAAGAAAGAAAATTCAAATTCAGCATAAAAGTTTCACAAAATACTGCAATGATGTTTTTGCTATCAATATAAAAACTATTGGAGAATATAAGGTTATAAAAGTTCCAAATAATATAATAAGACATAATTAATATAAATAACTTAGAAAAAATTAAGAACAATGCTGACAATTCCTATCTTTTCAGTCCCCCCCCCCCCAATAAAAAATTCAATGTTACAATAACCAAAATTACCCTAAAAACAATATGGTTTTCCAAATGCAGTGCATAAAGCATATATATCGAATCTTTATTTAACAAATTTTGTGATTTAATGAATTTCTCTTTAGTCCTGATTAAAATGACAACAGGAAACCTATTTAATGAATATTATATAAACCCTGAATTAATATTTTCCCAACAGAAAGTTTTTTCTTTTATTAGTTTAGATAAGAATAAAATTGAGAATTTTTTTCAAATGACATTCATTTATAATTTTTAAAGTAATGTTACATTTGATGATTGATTATCTGTGAAAATGAGGAAAAAATTGATTTATTGGAGCAAATGAACAACAATTCTGATGCAGAAATCAATTATTAAACTAATATCAAAATTGTACATTTGCTAATACTTTACATTGTATGGTAACTGTGAATATAAATACTGTCACGTGTGTGAGGTGTTATAAAATAATCTGGAGTTCTAGAATTTGTCTTTTTCCTGAATTTACTGGTAACAATAACTTTCAACGATAAACTTAACAATCTTTAACAAATTATTAGACTGAATTACTTAGAGAGAATAAATTCTAATATTCAAGATAAAAATCGTAGTAAACAACGGTACCTGGTACGCCGAAACCAAGAACAATATTCAGACTTAAAATATACAAGTAAACAACAGCACATCTAGTTATGCCGAAGCCCAGTTCAAGATTCAACTGAGGCAGAATCCGTTACATATGGTTTCTATAGAGATAGACCACATGGAATCTGAGCGGGGTGTAGTCCATAATTCACAACAGTGAAAGTATACCTCAAGCAGTAGGTAAACGACAGTACTTTCTTCTCAGCATAAAGTTAAAAAACTTTTCTGAATCAGGAATTAAAAAGATTGTCAAGTATCTATTAGTCAGCAATTTAAAAATTTTCAATTAACTGGTGCACAATAGTATTTTTAACTGCTGAATAAAAAGTGTATAATTTATAACTATGGATATTTTTTGTGTCGTTGCTCATTATAGAATTTCCAAAAGGCAAGTGTAAAAAAATTAGGTTTTTTTTTAACCCTGATATTATGAACAACCCTGAATTAATGAAGAAAATGTTCGGTTCGAATGAATTCCTCAAATAAGGGGTCTGACTGTGTACTATAAGGCATTTAAATATATTTATACACACCTGTCTATTAAGGCTAGAATTTTACGCAAATTAACAGCTGTACTTAAAAAATATTTATAAATTATTCATCATTTGATAAAATTGTTATGTGTTGATGATATAAAAACAAAACAATGAATTATTTTTAGTTTCGGCCAAAGTTATACAATTATTTCAAGAATAAGATACTTTTTATTTTTGACCCTATGCAAGACCTAGGTACGACTGTCCTCAGTCTATGACAGGCAGCCCAATACATTATAAAAGTTACAATTATTTTTAACAGAATTAGTTGCAGCTACTTTTTCTGAGCCCAGAACATGAGATCAAACAGTTTCCACACATATCTTTAGCATTTCATAAAAGCTAAATTGGAGAATCTACTAAACCGAATCTGTACAGAAGTTTCATGAAGTAGCCATGTCCAGTTTTAATTCTAAAGTTAATGACACTGACAGAACAAAAAGGAATGGGACTTTCTATAAGCAACCCCAATTCTCTCTCAGTTTTGAATCTTCTCTCAAAAATGAGTCTTAAATCTGGTATTGATGATTCAATTAGCACTTTGATGATAAACAAGAGAAGAATATGATAATGAAATCAGTTTTAAAAACGACTTAAAAGTATACACTTGCCTCCGAAAGTCTGCATACAGGCGATCATCTTTCATATTCATGTAAAAATTGCTAATTAAATGAAGTCTTTCTGAATCAACACTATTTATTATTGATTCATCTAACATCATTAATTCAAATAGTATAAGCAACAATCACCTGAATATTACATAAAATAATACAAATATTTATAACTCCAGAACCACACAAATCGTGCGCACCAAAAGTCTGCATACACTGGAAAAAATCTTTACAATAATGGATTGTAATTAAAAGTTAATACATTTTAAGCTATTTCGTTCTTTCTATAACTCTCATAATATTTGGCAGGGATTTAACTAGCTTAGTTGACTCATCTGTGGATATTTTGTTCCATTCTTCTACTATGACAGATTTGAGCATTTTCTTGGATGTTAATTACGTTTTCCCTGATTATTCACTTGAGTAAATCCCATAAATGCTGTATTGTGCTTAGGTCTGGGGACTAGGATGGCCTATGGGATTGGTCTAGGACATATCAGAACAGCCACACATTCACAATGCGAGTCATTTGCTTGGTACCTTTGTGCAGCTGAAAGTAAAAAATCATAACTCACCGCAAGTTTCTCGGCACTTTCCCTGATACTTTACTTCAATAAGTTAAAGTAATCAATTTTGCACATTGTTGATTCAATAAATTCCAGATTACTAGCCAAAAGGCTTCCAATGCACCCCCAAACATTATGCCTCCTTCGCCATGTTTGATAGTTGAAAAAGGATTCTCTTTAAGATATGTCCAGGAATTTTTACAGGCATATTTGTCCTTTTTGATGTCAAATTACAAAAAAATATTTTCAAATGAATATATTATATTTTTCGAATAATTATGTGTCCTATTTAGATGTTTTTTGGCAAAGGTCATTCTCTTAGCTCTTTCCACTCGAGAGATGGTTTCTTGAATGCAACTCGGCCATGATAGTCATCCTTTTTGCAAGATCTCAGCTACACTTTTAGATATTTGTGAAGCTTATAGTGTTGGATTTATTTTTATAGAGCATGTTACAAAGCAAGATCCTCGAGGTGACACTGCAGACGGGCGGTCGGATCTTGGCGTGAATGTTAAAATTTTAATTGATTTGTAGTTTATGAACACTTTTTGAATCAATGAATGTCTGCTATTAACAGTTTCAGCAATTTCTTTAAAAATTTCCCCCTTTTCTGAAGAATTTTTTTTCAATAATATATCGATCTCTATTCTGTTGTCTGACATGGAACCACATAAGTTTTCAAATCTCAAATCCTACATAAATCATAAAATAAGCTCATAATTACTTAAAAACCTGATTTAGTGCAATTATTTTACAATGAAAGGTCTTTAACAGTTCTATTTTGTAAGTGTACGCAGACTTTTGGCACGGATGGTTGGTGATCATTTGATGGTCTCTCTCTCATTCTTATTTTTTTTTATGTTAAGGGGAAATTTGTTGCTGCTGTTTGAATTAGGAAATTTTGAAGAATCCCTGACAGCTACAGTCGGCTCTCAATAATTCAAAGTTGGAGGGACCAATGAAAAACTTCGAATTATCAAGGGGGTAGGAAAAAATTTTCCCAAACTACACGAAGAGAAATTTTTTTCTAACATGTTTAAATTTGAAACTATGTAATAAAACAACAATTGTACATATGTATAAAATTATTTTAAAGTATTTTTAAAAGGTACATATTATACAGTATAAATATATTACAGAAGTTGAAAGTTCTGTATTAAAATAATACATTCATACACAATCCTATGCATCTCTTTTTCACAATAGCGGACCATCCTTTCTGAACACATGTGTAGCAAGGCCACGTGTTCAACGAAAGATATAGACTGCTGACAACAGGTGTGGTTAGTCTATTGTCCACTTAAAGGAATGAAAACAATAAAAGTGTCTTTTTGACTGAAGAACTGAAAAACAAGCAGATGGCAGCAGGCAGATGGTCATCAAAGGGGCTATGTTACAGGGGAGACATGCACAGACAACACAAAACTTGCAAGCTCCAACCTGTTTATTACAGGACTGCACATGATAGCGAGTGTTCGAATTATCAAGTTTTCTAATATAGCATTGAATTATATAGCATGTTGCAGTCTGGCCAGCCACAAATTTTACTTCGAAATATTGAGTGTACCAAAATGTATTGTTTTAGTTCGAAATATCAAGAGTTTTTCTAGGGACTGAGCATATACTTCAAATTATCGAGAGTCGCAACTGTATCTTGATTTTCTAAAGTGAAAATTTAATAGTAATAGCATAAACACGTAAAATGATTGCCTGTACGCAGACTTTTGGAGGCAAGTGTATATTATTTTGAAGCGTATTTCAAAAGTTAACCCATATAAAACTTACCACCGTATTTTCCTGTATATAATCCGCAGTGGCGTATTATCAGCAAAGCCTTTTTTCCGAATAAAAAAAATACCGGCAATGCAGTATAATCTGCGGCAGTTTTTATGGCGAATAATCCAAAATATAAACTGCTGACAATGAATCTCACATAAAATAAATTACACGACATAATTAGAAATATAAGTAAAAAATTGCACAGAAAACAAAATTTATCATGAAAAACATCTATTTAAATATGCATGATAATATCTTTTACGATAATTTCAATAAAACTAAAAAATTCTTTGCTACTGCCATCTATGTTTTGAGTTGTTAAGCAAAACATTGCATGCGGAAAAAATCTTTTTTTAAAATTTAACTAGTTAACAGCAAAAAAATTAGGATCCCCCCCTCCTTCAACACCCCCATACACTTTTAAAATAAAACCTTGAATGATGATTAAATTTATTTACAATAATCGAAAAATTTGTCAAAATCTGATTAATCAGATTCGGAACTGAATAAATTAATTATATATTTTTGCTTAACATATCGGAGTCACTAGATAATGAGTCATCGTCAGAGTAATTTTCAACAATACTACATTTTCAAAATGTGTTCTTTGTTGTAGTTTCCAAGAAATCATTCTACACTATCAAAACCCACTTAAGAGACATTTTCATGCAATGAATGCTTCAATTTTCCCATTTTCATATAATTCCTTTCCCCATCGGACATCCATTGTTCCCATAACTTCCTAACTTTTGATATAAAAGATCTATTATATAAATTCCCACGTCTAAAGACTGCAATTTCTTAGTCAGTCCTCTAGGAATTAAAGCAATTTTTGCAGATGTGGACTTCAGAGCATTTTTGACATTTTCACAGAGATGCGCTTTCATGGAATTCATAATTAGAAAAGCCTTAAGATGAAAAAAAGAATCTTTTCATTTTCCCCAGATGCTCTTTAGCCATCACATCATGACTTCTTTGTTCCTCCAGCCTTTCTCGTTCACACGAATTTCAACACCTTTTGGAAAATTCTCTTGGAAGCATTTTTCTTTTAAAAATCATCATTGGTGGCAATTTCAAACCATTTGCAGAACAACATAAAACTACCGTAAAAGAAGTTCTTTCGTTCCCTGTAGTATTTATAGGAATATTACTTGTTCCCCGAACATCGACAGTCCAGGTAAGTGGTATGTCAAATGATAATGAAACTTCGTTCCATATTAAAAATCAAATCCGCTGTAAAACTATTTTCGACAATAATTTGTTTACAAAATGTCATGAAATCTGAATTTTTTCCACAGTCATCAGGTAATTTCTGGTCAACCGTTGAAGGACTACGAATGGATACATTATTTCTCTTCATAAACCGGTACTACCACGTGGCCCCATCAGAGAAGTTTCTAGCGTTCATTTCTTGTGCAATAAATTAAGCTTTTATTTTGATGTTTATTGTCGAGACAGCTTTCCCATTTTCTCTTTCAAAATCCATTTATTTATTTCTTCCTCAAATTTTGGCTAGTGCAATATTCCACAATGATTAGCTCTTTTGCGTCAATCACATGTTTCAAAATTAGTCTTGTTTTTTCTCCACAAACGAATATTTGATTCATCAACATTGAATGATTTTGCAGCTTCCCGATTTTCGACTTTGGTAGCCTTCTTTATAGCTTTTAACTTCATATCTGCAGTGTAACTTACATGCTTTCGCTTCAATGAGATGAATACTTTAAGGACGAAACAGCTCTAGCCAAGACAAAATTTTTGGAAATGACCCCAGATACGCTGATATTCCATAGGGACTGGTATATCTCTTCTCCCTCTGATGACCCTAGAGACTAGTTACTGTAATATATATATGTCCTTCTGATAAACTGAATTCGTTCTTGAACATAATTGGACAAAATCGATTATAGATGAATTACGTAAGCTGAGTCGTGAAAGGGCCATTTATTATTTATTTTATAAAACATAAAAGGCATTTCTTTCAAAACTCTTTATTGTTAGCCTTTCTGATGGAAAATGTTTTTCCTTGGATAACCCACAGCGGGGAATAATACACATAATGAAATTTGAAATTTTTAAAGCATAATCTGCATATTATATACAGGAAAATACGGTACTAAATCAAAACTGATATGTCAAAGAACATAATGTTACTCTTTTGCATATCATGAAGTTTATATTTATTCATGAGTTTTGACCATAAATAAAATTTATTTTACTGTATCACATTAAAACCTGCATCATTAGAACAATTTTATTAGGGATCTACGATAAATAGAAACGGTTAACACAAAGTTTAAAAATATATTTCATAACTGTTGAATCCACTAAAAATTTGAAAATTAATTTTTTTTGCAGTAACTTACCTAAAAAAGTGTTATTTGAATACGTCATGTACTATGATACAAGTAAGGCACAAACATTTTAAATAACTATTGTGTTGCAACTATAAACACTTAGGGCAAGTGTTTATTGGCTATACAAAACAAACTAACAGGCTAAATATAACCCAATAAATCTGTTTTTTCAATATATATAATTTTTTTTTTACACACCCAATAAATTTTTAGAATCTTAAAATAAGAGACCAAATTCTAAATCGCACTAGTGAGAAGAAATCCTCATGGCAATTGTTACTAAAAAAACCAAACATTTCCACATCTAAAAGTAATTTGAGTATAAGTGCTAAGAAACAACAAAAATTTGACAATTATTTGAAGGATAAAAATAAAAGAATACAGTCTGACTTTGAAACAGAGATGAAGAGATCCTTTTTAATATTTTTGCTTCAAATTTTAGTTTAGAGAATGCAACAATTGCCTTTTCCCCTAAAGGATATTGTACATCTAAAAAAAAATAGTAATGAGAACACTAGATTTGTAAATGCTTTTCTGGAATTCACATTCACAAATTAAAAGCAACTGCAAAAGGACTTGACTTAGCAACAAGGGGAAGCCCAACAGAAAATTATTAAATCACAAAATTATCAATAGTTATCAGGTGTAATGGAATATGTACAGTTATACGATTATTACATTTGTACAATATTGTTCAAGTAAGGAGAAACCAATGTGTCTACAGTGTCAAAGATCTTGACAGTTGGTATTAGTGTCAACAAGCTATTGCTTTAGGAAACTTGTATAAGGATGGAGCATGAAGGTTTGCATCAGAAAAATTGATAAATATAATTAGATCCACATACATGAATTATATGACCAAAAATTACAAAATACCTTCAAGGCAAAACTCAGAATGTTGATGGAGGCTTTAATAATATGCTATAGACCAGGGGTCGGCAACCTATGGCACGCGGAGTAATTTCCAGTGGCCCGCCCCCCCCTCTACAAAATTATAAGATATATACTATATATAAAGCTACATCGTTCTATCTCTCCTTTCATCCCCTCGCACATTTTTATATAAAGGTTATTTTTCACTTTCGATTCTCTGCCATAAAACGATTCTGCTGAATCAGCTTGCTTGTAGTTTGTGCGCTTTACGTAAAAGAAAACATTTTCTGTTTAAATGTGACTTACTGTTAGCATTAAATATTCAACACAAATAAAAAATATTGAGCAATACTTGAAAAATTAAGAATCATTCATTACGGTTCTGTGAATAAAAAAGTAAGTAGTTTGTCTTTTACCCACCAAAAGTTTGGGCATCAACGGAAAAAGAAAAAACAAATGTCTTAGGTATGAATCAAAATTCTGCTTAACAGATGTTTTCCATCAGAAATATATTAAACAAAAATAGTTATTCTATCAACATATTTAATTTGGATTGTAAATAAATTCGGTGAAAAAAATGCTGTGGGTTAATTAGGCAAGTGAATCAGACTTCATACAAAAGTCCTTTTTAACTAAATATTAAGAGCAAATGTAATTTTTTGAGTGTTGTGCAAAAAGAAGTCATAATTATTAAGCTAATGGAAATAGATATTAGAGCACATTTTTTAATGTTTTCTATTAGTCACGCCGATATACGAATAATGAGTATGAATTCAGTCGAAAGTTAAATATAGTTTGACGCACAACGTGATTTTTTGGTTACTTTTAACTTTGTCGCGTTGTGTGTTAGTTTTATTGTGAAAATTTGTATATTGTTTGTTTCCTTATTGTGACAGTTAATAGTTACATATTGGATCAAATGGCGACTAAAAAAGAAAGCTTGATGTTCGCGATTTCCAAGATTCTTGGACTAACGAATTTGGATTCATACAACAAAAAGATCGCGCTGTATGTGTGCTATGTCGCGAAAGTGTCATATGTTGTACGTCAAGTATACAAAGACATTTTCAAACTAAACACCAGGCAACATTTAAGAATTCTGATGAGAAATGTGAAGTTTTAGAAAGAGCTGTTTCTGGATATAAAAAGGAAATTACATTTTTGTGTCAAACCAAAAGCGACATAATGTAGTTTCGTCATTGCTCATTGTTTAGCAGCCAAAGGAAAACCTTTTACAGATGGCAAACATATAAAGGACACATTTTTAAAAAGGATATTCTTTTTTCATTTATAAATCATTTTGAAAGAAAAAATATTAAAATAAATAAAATATTTTGTGTAACTACTGATGGCACTCCTGCAATGGTTGGCAAGGAAAGGGGATTTGTCAAAGTTCTTGAAAATCATATTGGACATAAAATATTGAACTTCCATTGCATAATACATCAGGAAAGTTTAGTTGCCAAAATTTCGGCTTAGCACTTAATTTCTGTACTGAATACTGTTGTTAAAATAGTTAATTTTTTAGTGTCTCGATCTTCATAAGTACACAGGCAATTTAAATCTCTTTTAGAAGAAATGGACAGTCAATATGGGGATCTTCCCTTGTACAGTCATGTCCGTTGGCTTAGTCGTGGTAACGTCTTGAATTAGTTTTTGTCATGCATGGAGCACTTTAAAATTTTTCTTAATGAGAAGGGAGAACATTTTCCCGAATTAGACAAGGAATGGTTATGTAAATTGATGTTTCTGACATATAACTAAACCTCAATGAACTAAACATCTCGATGAACTAAACTTAGGATTGCAAGGAAAAAGTTAAACAGTACTTGAACTCTTTGAATATTGGAAGGGCTTTGCTACAAAATTAAATCTATTTTCCCGTGATATTAATACTAGTACCTACAAATATTTCCCAAATGTTAAAGCGCTTGCAAATACATCAACCGTAGACAAAGATGAACTTCAAACTTACGTTGAAGCACTTAAGGAGGAGTTTTCTAAAAGATGCAAAAACTTTGAAGCTTGTATGCCTATATTTTCTTTTCTAGTCAAATCTGATTTAATAGACCCATTAATAATCCCATTCGATTTGTCAACTTTTGAGTGGATGAAAACTGATAATTTTGAAATGGAACTTATTGAATTAACATCTTCAGATTTATGGAAAACAAAATTTAAGGAGTTACGGAAAAATTTGGAAGATAACTCTAGCAGTAAATCGACAGCTATTTTAAATTGCTGGATGCCATTGCCAGAAAGATTTAATTGTTTGAAAAAAATAGCATGTGCCCTTCTTTCTGCTTTGGGTTCCACATATCTATGTGAACAAATTTTTTCTCATATGAAATATATTTTGAGTCCACTAAGAAATTGTTTAACTGCTGAATATTCTGAATCCTGTGTCAAATTGAAAGTAACGAACTATACCCCTGATATTGCGACATAAGTAGAGCTCTGCAGAAACAAGGTTCACATTAAAATTAAAATTTTTTTTATTTAACTTTGCTGCATGAACACTTATACTTTATGTTTCTTGTTTCATAAATATTTTTAAGAATGCATAATATATATATACAATTTTAATTTTTGATTTATATTGAAGAACAGTCATAATTTAAGTTTTCCCTTAAAAATTCTAAAAAGATACATATTTATGTGCACATTAAATATTTGTATTTGAATTGAAGTGATAGTTGTATTTTATGTTTATTTTTATGTCAATAAATATTTTAAAATGATGCATAATTAACATATAATTAAATTAGTATTTTTGACCTCTATTTTTCCTAATTCTGCATGTATTGTCGTGGGAATCAAATTGTTTCAAATATTTGCTATTGCTTGACACGCTGAATCATGTTGGTAGGTTGGTTTGGCATGCCACAGCTGAAAGGTTGCCAACCCCTGCTATAGACAGTAGTTTTTTTTAAAAAAAAAAGCATTTATTGAAATAAAAGCATTGCAATTAGACTCTTTTTTTAAATTTAATTTAATGGATTTAGTGGTTTGTTCAAAATTTCAAAAGACATTCCAGGCCATTATACACTAAAAGTGCTGTGAAGGTTGTGTAGCTTATTCATAACATTTCATGCACCCGATTTAAAAAGCAAAAACAAAAAAATTTTAAATCTAGAAAAAAAAAAGTGTAGCATTAGAAAGAGTCTGACTCTTAAAACAACTAGATTTCAGAAATTTATACTTCTTCTGGAAACACTATTCTTTAAATTCCCGGCGTATAATGCGCACCTATACTTTCAAGCTGCAATTTTTAATTTTTTGGTATATTCGTCGTATAATGTGCACCCCCTTTCTTATAAATTAACCTGAAAGGTATGCGTGCAATGCTCTTATGTTTTAAAATCATTTATTTGAGGTATTATCCCAGACTTTTGAAAAAAATATAGAAAACTTCTAGATCCCAACCCTTTAAGTTCATTAGGTGTGCGATTCCTTTTAACCAGCACTTCTCGCGTAGGGTGTATCATACCCACCGTCTAACTTTTTTTCAACACTCCTTCTAAACCTTTTTTGGAATAAGGATAGTTTCTTGAGTAGCTGACTTTAAGATCACATCCTTTAGGGGTCTTAGCATGTAGGCAAATTCTAAATATGTATTTTTGGATATCGCCTCTTCGGATATGTCATACCCTGCGTGTGAATCACCGTTATAGATCTGAATGCATGAGCACGTTTTAAATCTTCCTTATGCTATAGTGTATTATTGTAGTTATGATGAAGAAATGTGATATATAAGTAATTTAATAGATACAGTATTTAATAGACATAGTACAACAGTATTTTCGGATGAAGAAATTCTCGAATTGGCCACTGGTTCGCCAAATTATGAAAAATCGCTAATTTGGCGCGTTTTTGCGTGTTGTGTTTTGGAGTAGCTACCCGACAACAACACAATTCGACTTCTCCCTCACTGATACAAAAATCAAAAGGGTTACCAGATTTGCCACCTTTATCGATTTGGCGAGAAAACACTTGGCGCGATAAGTGGCCGATTCGACAATTCAACCAAATTCTTTTCGCCATTATGATGAAAAAAAAACAAATTACGAAGAGTATAACAGCAAGTATGATTCCTCCATTGAAATCAATCCAGATTTAGAAAAGGGAGACACTGTTGAAAATAAATGTTTTACATGTAGAGACACAAACATTTGGGAAGAACATAATTTTAAAGGAGGCAACTGGTACACATCTTATCCACTTTCAGATGAACTTTTGAAGAAAAGAAAAAAACTATTGCTGAAACAATAAGAGAAAAAAAGATATTCCAAAATTTTTTGAATTTAAAGAACACAGAAGTTTACTCCTATATGATTAGTTTTAAAAAAATAGATTAAAAAAAAAATTAAAATCCAGTGAAAACATCGCACTCACTAACAATGAGATTAAAAGAGTGCATAAACAATGCACTGAATGCTCTTATAAAAAGAACAGAAAATTAAATTTACGTGTAAAAAAAATGTACTAAACATATCGTATTTCTTTTTTTCATCCTTTTTGACCTTTGTAAACAAATTTTACAATAAAAACACAATGTAAACACTCTTGGGTATGACAAACCCTGCATGAGTACTTTAGGTCGTTTTTTATGCACAAGTGATGCCAGGTTAAATGAACAAAATTCCAATCTATATAGAAGTCTAATTTTTTTTATTTTTTAAGCTAACATTTTTATACCTGGCACATAATGTGCATCTGTAAATTTCGATCATATTTTTTGTGCCTGAGCTGGACCTTATATGCAGGATTTTATGTTACTTATTCAAAGCAAGATACTTCCAAGAAGTTACTTAAAAATCTACATTAAATTTGAATTCTATATTACTTACACTATTAGGAAAGTGATGGAATAAGTGTTTTAAAGTTGATACTTTTTAATCTATAGTTTCTTTCACACAATAGTATTGGTGAATTTAATAAAAAATTAACATGCAATTATCATAAGCTATAACTTTCTTACATTTTCATACATTTCTTACTGTCCCATTCATTGATTTCACCAATGTCATATATATGCATCACAAAACGTACATTCAGATTCACGTGAAAAGTGCTTCAAATCTAGGAGCAAGTGGTCGGAACCTATTTTAGTACAAAGCTTGGTGGGCAATAAGTTTGCCTAATATGCAACCATTCATATGCACAGAACTAGTGTGTGGCCAATAGTTTCCTTATTTCTAGCAAGCCTATTAATTTTGTAACAGCAGTAATTAAGCCATTTTACTTAATCGACTACTGTTTTACACAAGAGAGTACTAAAAGGCGATTGAAATGAATCGTAAGCACAAGGATTAATGGCTTCTTTTTAGTTTATTTGAAAGAAGAGTGTAAAAGGAATTGATTGAATGGTATACGAGAGGTGTGTGTATATGATCTCTGAAAAATATGGATGCTTGAAGTGTGGACTGTAAGAAATTGAGAAAAATTTAATTTACAGAATTTACTGGAGTTGTTGTTTGCAAGGTGATAATCTGCATGTGATCCGGATCATAACAGGTGGTACATGGTTATGCTTCTGATCATTGAGTCATCCGAGTAAAAGAGAAACTTTGATGGTTACTAGATACTGGTATGGAAGGCCATCAATTGAATTTGTTGTAAACATATTGTATATAAAATGAATATTGTGGTTGTTTTGCTTTGTCACAAGGTTTATATAATTGCTATTGTGAATGAAAGTGCAGCAATTGTTGGAAAGCATGCGACTATCAAGACTGATCACAGAAAGTTTAGTAAAATGAAGTTTTGGAAGAGGTAGCCCTATTAGTGGCAACTGGGTGTTTTTAGAGATCAAAAGAGGACTAAATAAATATTTGAACAGAGATGTCCCTTCATAATTATGCATTTCTTTAAAATTTTTACTTATATTTTCTCAAATATTTTAATTTTTTCCTGTAATGGTGTTCCTTGTTCAAAAACAAACCCTTGTCCTCCTTACATTACACCATCTTTTTTCATTTATTCAATTTTGAGTCTGAAAAATACATCCCAGGTGCCATTTTAGAGTGAATTCAAAATTCATCACTTACCAGTGCACAAGAATAAGATTTTATCAAGGAAGTTTCAACAAATTTCACTTAAAGTTCCTTCCTTTATTGAACTTTTCTCAGTAAAACTGTATATTTTACCTTTTATGATTATGGTTCAAAATCAAGTGATACATATTTATACATTTTTTTTAATAAAAAAAATACTCTGGACAGAGTATGAATACCTTTTAAAGTACACAATTTAAACAAGGTACTTAAGAATTAAGAGACTTTAGAAAAGGAAAATCAAATAAATTGAAAATTCTCTATTTTTCATTTAAGTTTAGCATTTCTATAAAATCAACCATCAAAGCTTTGTCAATATCTTCAATAAGATAAATATTCACAAAGGACACTGATTTTAAACATATCTAGATCATATTAATTAAAAGAGAACTTAATTTATCAACATATATGCTTAAGAAAAGAATCTTAACATGTCCTCGACTAATATACAATTAAAAATACAGCAAACATATACAAGTTAGTTATAAAGGGAATTCACATGCTAGATTTTATAGAAAATCATACGGGTGAAACAATTTATTGATAAATATCAGTAGTATTAACGAATGTGTATCACTGAATAGTCGGACAGAACTTCATTTATATATTCTTTAACTTTATCAACTTAAAATGCTGATGAACTTTTTACAATAATATAGTTAATTTTTTCTTGAAAATTTACTTTTTCAAATTGACAAGAAAAAATTATATTAAGAATCAATATCTTTGTAATTATGCAAGCTACACAACATTTTAAAAATTATTTTCTGTCCAAACATTTTGTTTGTCTTTTCATGTTTACCAATATTTAAACATTAACTTATGTTCATTTTTACTCACCATCTTAAAAAAAAGCTTTTATTCCAACAAAAGTAACTTATTATAAAAATATATTTACACTATATTTTCTTTAAATTTAAGATTGATCTTTGCTTTGAAAGCTTACCCATAAGAAATTTTTTTAATTATACTGAAGTTTGTCTAGTATTTTATGTATCTGAGAAATATGTAAATGAGTCAGAATGACCCAGGAAAAGAGTGCACTTGTAATAAATGAATCTGAATATTTTTAAATTGGGCCAAATACTCACACCCATAGTCCAATAAATATATGTTAAAATAATGAAAACAAACACGCGCTTTTAAAATAAATCTCGTTATAGAAATGGTTGTTATTTTCTTAATTATGAAATTTTACTTTTTATGCATACCTTTCTTATAAATTAGATATCTGTACACAAATACAATACGAAAAATTTAAATTACATAATAACAGAAAAGTTTCTCGTAGTTGCGCTATTTTGGTTCGATTTAAAGATGCGAAAAAAAGATCCATGAAAAAACATTGTAAAATTGATGGTAGAATAAGTTTGACTAGTTTATACGTAATAAGTATCAAAATGCAATTTCAATAATAAAAATCCTACACATAACAATTCCTCTTACAATACGCAACAAGTGCGACAGCTTATGAAAGCACGCGAATTTATGGAATTTAGTTAATAAATTAACTTTTAAAAAACATTAGTAAAATTCCTCAACAAGTTACACATGATTTGCTTTCTTCGGACTGTCGGTTTTTTAAAATTTAAATGGAAATTTAAATTGTTGAAAGAAAATTTTACAAAAATCGAACCCTTATTCCCAATCACGCAAAAATTTACGAGAGAGAGCAGATTTATTATCAGTATCCGATGAGTGGTTTAAAAACCTGTAACCACATGAACGGCTGAATGCAACTGCAACGCGTTTTTAATGCAATCAACGCTAATGGTTTCTCATCAGTTGCAGTTTAAAATCGAAAGTTCACGTTCTTGAGGAAATAAAAGTATATAACAATGTTTAAAGTAATCACTTACCAAGAATATATAGAATCTCTTTGCTCCATTTGTGCAATTCTTTTCGAAATACACGTCGCTCATGGGAGCAACGGGAAATAGTACATTCCGCCATTTTTCGCCTTCACCCTAACCATGACGTCAGTAGGAACCGGAAGATATACTGTAAAGCCCACACGTCACTACTTTCGGCAAAGACCCGTCAGAGTAAGTAGAAAAATACGATTTTTTTTCAACCCCCCCCCCCCTGGATAAAACATCTAATGGCAATCATCTGGTTATACACGAAAGGTTAGAGATGTGAATACCAACTGCTTGTTAAAAAAGAACCATTTAAACTAGGTTGTAAATCGTTAAATTCTCTTCAGTTGGTGAATTTTTTATGGTTTTTTTTGTGCATGTAATCCATGAGAAAGCGGAGCGCATCTTTTATTATTTTATATTTTGTTTACAAGACATTTTGCCTGATGTCGACCATGTCCACGCCTACTTGTAATGGCTTACGAATTCCAGCTTCAATAATTCTCTTATTTGAAAAAGAAATTAAACTTTTTTTTGTTGCTATTGTGTGGCTTTAATTTTGAAGATACTTAAAGAATTGTCAAAGATTGAATCGTTTAATATCAAAATTATGCTTGTAATGCATTTCCCCTTGATTTCTACACATAGTGTTTAGTACTAAATTAGATGAGGCTACGGAATAAATTTAAAGACTTATATTGTTTAAGAATAATGTACTCTTATTTTTTTTAAAAAAAGAATAAACTGTTACCAATTGTTTTCTTTATATCTACTATTAGCAGCCTTAATTAATCTTGAACTAACTTGTTTCGTAATCAAATAAAATGCCTAGATGAAAGATGAAGTTTTTAGACTGCATATGGAAAACTTCAAACATTTTCGTCACGTATGAAAATTGAAGGGATTATATTGGCAATGCATTCATTAAAGGAAATATAAACATTAAAAAAAGCGAACAATGCATCAACACTAATTTTTTAGCTTTGCTTCTGTATTAACAATTGTTAATCGTTAATTTTCCGATTAAAATTCGTTTTCATGTTTGATGTTTATATACACATGTGCCGGTAAATATTAATGATTATATATATATATATATATAGCCATGAATGATTTCGAGAACAATTTCACTTTTTTCATAGCGTTTTGAAAGTTGAGTCTGAATACTTAAGAGTATTGTTTAATTTTATTGCATTCGTTTTTATTATGCAGATATGTTTCGCTAAATTGATATAAATATGCCGATATCGGTATTTAGATCTTGTGAATATTTGATTAATTTTGTAAGAATATTTGGGTATACTTACAGCTGTTTGAGATATATACATATATATATATATATATGTTTTATTTTCGAATTCATATGTTTGACAGCCTTTTAAAACACACTGTATGGTGCAATATCAGCTAGTTTTTAGAAACTTAGAAAAAAGAAGAAAAAAAAAAAAAAAACTCCCACACCATGTCAGTGGCATGTACAAGGTTTTGGAGGTTTCACCTCCCTCCCCACTCATACATTAACAGATTTTTTATTTTTAGCTTAAAGATTTTTTTGTTTTTTTTTTAAGACAGGAAAATCTTATTAAAAAATTCTTTGTGCATGAGTGGGCTATTTTAAAATTTATTATTGTATCTATTTACTATAAACAAACTAAAAATAAGTACTATTAACTTATTTTTGTATGCACACTGAAATTAATGCTATAGCCAGTGTTTAAAATAATGTTGAATTATAAGCATTTATGATAATAAGTATTATATTGTATGTTTTTAAAGAGATTTAATTTTGTAAAAAAATTTTCTGGCTATATTCTAATAAGTAATTAATTTCAAAGTTGGTTTTTGAAGAACTAAAGAGGAGTTAGTCTCAAGTTGGGAAAGTTTATGAAAAGAGAGGGAAAAAAAGCAAATTTTTAATAAAATGATAGTCAGAAGATTAAACAAAGTAATTAAGACTGAGTTTGTTTTAACATTTGATATATTATTTTTTGTAAATGTTTAGTTGATTCTTTTCTTTATAATTCAATAATATATATATATATATTTTCTTTTTAGGTCAAATATTTCTCCTTTGAATTTGAAGTAATGGTTTGGTAGGCTAATAAAGAAGCATTAATCACAGACATAAATATACATGTGAAGTTGAACTAAAGATATTTATACATATAGAATCATAAATTATTCACATATTTCACATAGAATTTTTTGAGTTGTACATAGCCTAATCTCATATTGTATATTTCTGTTATTTTAAAAAGAAAAATAGGAATTGCATATTTTAATGTTTTAAATCAATTTGTGTTATTTTACATTTTATTTTGTATCTAATTCTCTTTTTTTTATTAAAAAGGTGCAGAAAATATTAAACATGCTTACTATAAGCATATTTTTCAGAAATTATATTTTTTATCAGTTTGATCTTTTTGTATTAATTGGGGAAAACTTGTGAAAAAATGTTGTATGTGATATAGTAGTAGAGCTTTAAATTTTAGATGTGTCAAAAAACTTTGATTGTAATTTTCATACATATTAATTATAGATTTTGGGGTATTATTTGACCTTAAATTAAAAGGTAAACATCTAAAACAAGAAGCATCAAATTTTGCAAAGCAAATGAACTGTAGTTTTCATATAATTAAGGACTCTGTAAATAAATATATATATGTATGTACAAAGAGGTAGGCTTTCATATCTTGAACAAAATGTTTATTTAAATGTGTATGTATATATCAGCATGTATATTTTAAGAATTCAATAAATAATCTGTGGAACAAAATATTTTTATTGTAATTTATAAAGCTAGTGAGATTCTTTCGATATTCTAGTATAAGGAATTCACACACATAATAATATATTTTGAGTAATTATTTTTCAGAAATACTTCAAAGTGTTGTCTTTTTTTATTTCTAGTATGATTCCTGAGTTTAATCAGTAACTGATTGTTTATAAAAAATAATTGTTGTTGCCCACCCCATCACTGGATATTTCATGATGTTGTATGACTATGTATTGTTTTTTAGTTATCAGTATCCAAGTCCTAATATTTCATGTTTTTGATTGAAAACAAAAACATTCTTATAGCCCTTGCCTCTTGATTTAAATAGGGCAAGTGAGGAAGTGAATATTAACATTGCACTGTTCAGCTACACGAGGGCTTCTGGCGACGGACCGTGTAAGTTTGAACCATGGTCAAGTGGCATGGACGACACCTGAGCTGGCACCTCCTTCTCCTAACTACCACACCATACCAATGGGAGGACATTTGAGCTCTTGATAGATTTAGCATACATTGCTCCCTTACACGGTGGGTCTTCAGTGGTACTGGGGTTCGAACTCGTGACACGCTAGCCATGATCCGATACCTTGACCACTTGGCTACCGCAGCTTTTGGAGTTTCTCAAACAGAGGTATATTAATCTTTTATGCCTCCGAAGCCCCCCTTTCCCCACTTGGGAGTCAATTTCCACAAAACCCATAATTGGCGGATCTGTCCTTAACAAGAGAAACATGCCTGACAAATTTCAATTTTACATGTCTAATAATTTTGCAGATATTTTGTTGAGTAAGTGAGGTGCTTTTTTCTCTGATATACATAGATGATTAATAAATTTCAATAGATTATTTTTAATACATATTACCAATGCAAGTAATCAGATGGGATGAATTCATTTTCTGTTTAAAGTGCTATTTATGCATATTTTATGTTTGTAAATTTCTCATTTTTATATTTTACAAGGATGTTAAAAATATATTGTTTTATAAAAACAATTTATATACTAGCGCAGTTAATTTTTTTATGCATATTAATGTTACAAATATATCAAGAGATGCATCCTCTTATCTTTTATTGCTTGCTGTTTAAATTATAGTGTTAACTTCCCTTGTGCATTTTTGTTTATCCTAATTTCTGTTTTTTGACTACTGAATAATCATGAATTTTTTTCATAGGTTATGTGGGAAAATTTCTAATTTAATCTATTTAAGTTCATCTCTTATTTATTTTTTGAAACCTTTCTCTCTTTCTTTTTTTTTCTTTCTGCCTTTGAAGATGATTGTGCTGTATTAAAGAGAGATTTTTTTCAAAAACTTTTTGGATTTTACCCATGTAGAATAAATTATTAATTTGTATGATGTGTATCTTTTAACCTTATTGTAAAGGAAATTCTGAAAAAACATTAGAGATACTTTAATTTTTATTTTACATACTTTTCTTGATTTCTGATTTTTTTTTCAAGATATTATAATTTAATTCTGTGATTTACATATAAGCATTTCAATTATTCAAAGAATTCTTTACTTTATCCATAAAATCAAGAATTATATATTTATAGTTTGTTCATCTAGCTTTACCCCAATTCTTAATTAGTATATAAAATGTTGTGTGCATTTTGATGTTATGAACCAATTACATTGATCAAGTGCTAAGGATTTATTTATAAATACTGTACTGAAACAGAATATATAATGAACTATGATACCACCATTGGCCAAACTGTTTTTGTTTTTGGAGGAAAAACTAATGAAATAATAAATTTTTTTGTGATTTTTTTTTGTCTATTTCTTGGGTTGTGTTTGTAAGCTAATGTTATTTTAAAATTGACTGTTTAGTTCTTGTATTTGAAACTTTTAAATTGGATATTGATAAAGTCAAAATCTGTTTAAGTTATTTTTTTATTTTTAAAATAAGATGTATGTTTATGAAATATGCTGTTAGATTTTCTTTTGTATTCATTTATATTACTTCCTTTTGAAATCATCATCATAAATGACTAAACAGCCCAGTTTTGAGCCAATACCTTCCTCTGACGATTTCTCCCAAATCACTTCTGATTGATCTTTGTGATCTCCAATTCTTTTCATTAAGGGGGACTTCTAAATGTACTAAAAAGGTTAGGGTACTTTAACACAATGAAATCACATTATTTGGAAAAATGAGACTTTTGCTGAAAACGTAAATTACTCAAGTAAATCTAGTAAAATGTCAGTAATAATCTATAAATTTTTAAAATTACGAAAAAATACATATTTTCTTGCTTCTGGAATTTTCAGACGCCGTGTTTGGCAAGCTTTGTCATAACATCTACAGATGGCGCCACGTGTATGAATTCTACTGCTAAGATTTAAAAATTGCAATCAAAACAAAGTCTTAATTACATGTGCTGAAAACACATTTCTTTTACGCAAAACAATATTTTTTTGTATGAATAATATTTTAAATTACTTTATAAATACTAATTCTGCTTTTTTCGTGAAAAAATGGGGGATATCGCGAGTGAAAAAAATTGAAGCACACACAACCCTGTATTATATCATTAGTCTTACATTTTTTTGTTCATACTCCCCCTGACATCCTAATGAAATAATTGTTTTTTAATTCGCGTTTTAAAAATTATAGCTGTTGTTATCGAGATAATTGTCATTTTATTTTTCCTATGTTTTTAATAAAAAGTTATTTAAATTATAAAATGTGATATCCAATACAAATAGGATTTTTTTTCTTGATGTAATTTGTCATAAGCCCTTCGTAATATTTCAATGGTGAAAAAATTCATTTACAATGCATTTGTACACTTTATTGCATTATATAAATTTTTTAACACTAGCAATGAAATAAAAAAATATTTATTTAATGTTATGTTCTGAACTTCAGAATAATAAAATTTCTTTTCATTTCAGTGACAGCTGGTGATTATTTTTCTAATTTATTCGTAAAATTGTTTTCCTATACCTCAGATGAAAAAGTTCTTTTTACCCTCTCAGGTTAAAATTTTGTTTATCGTCAACCCATTTTAAATTTATTACAGCAGCACAATCCTTTATTTATTTTTAAATTATCCATTATAATTAAAGTTATTGCTTTAAATACAAAAATTGAGAATTTTATTTATTTTAAATAATATTTTTGCGTGAAAAAATTGCTCTAGTGATTATTTTCTTAGAAAAGTGATATTTTTTCTTGTTAAAGACTAAAATCGAAAATTAATATTTTCCTTATGAATATTCTTACATAGCAATTTCAAATACAATTTGTATCTGAGCAGAAAGAAATTTATTACACACCTATCAAACAAAAAAATTTAATTAACTAGGCTAAGACAAATAAAAAGAGATATCTCTACAAAAATAAAACTGAAGATCTATCAAATAATTCCTAAAAAATTAAAACTCCTTTCTATATTCCATCTTTATTCTTAACCCCCATGGGCATTGTTTATGATACCCAAGAAAATGTAAATGTACTTGTTGATTCGCTGGAGGACATCCCAAAACATTTGCACAGATTTTTTTTTAAAAAAAAGACTCCGCACCCATTTGTGCGGCAATTCTAAAAGACTATCTGTACAGCACTTTTTACAAAACTTTCTCTTCCTCCTATCCCACTGATTCAATCATCGCTGCATCCCGTTGTCCTCACCATTTGATTACGGTTTTGAATAGCTTGTTTATATGTGGCCGCGGTAGCCAAGTGGTCTAGGCATCGGATCGTGGCTAGCGTGTCATGAGTTCGATCCCAGTACCACTGAAGACCCACCGTGTAGGGGAAATGCACGTTAAATCTGTCGAGAGCTCAAACGTCCTCCCATTGGTGTGGTAGTTAGGAGAGGGGATGCCAGCTCAGGTGTCGTCCGTGGCACTTGACCATGGTTCAAAATTACGCGGATCGTCCCCAAAAGCTTTCGTGTAGCGGAACAGTGAGAAGTTAATATTCACTCGCTCACTCACTCAGCTGTTTATATGGGGTGTAACGTAGCAGGCCTCCTCGTGGTGCACCCTGGATAACGTTAAATCTGCTATAGCTACTGCCGCTCTACAAATCTTTTGCAATGCATTCGAATTCAAGTGCCAACCGTCCTTTTAAAGATTTGCGACGTTTGAGAGTTCTCCAGTGGAACGCTGGTGGTATTTCTCATGAAAAAAGAACTCAATTGCTGACTATTCTAAACTCATACGATATTGATGTCTTTATTAATTGTCGAAGCTAATTTATCTCATGAATCATTGAAATACCACACTTGGACCTTATTATTCTAAAATTCTTCCTAAATCGAGAATTGCCAGTGGTATTTTGGTTGGTGTAAAGAAAGACTTGATTTCTGACTTCCATGAAATAAACGATTTCTCCTCAAACAACGGAGTTGTAATAGTAAAATTGGATGTGTGGAAATGGAAGAAACATTTTAAAATTTATGGTTTTACAGCCCCCGTAACACCAAACTTGACTTTGGCCTCCTGACTATCTCCAGTAAAACTATTCTTCGTGGCGACTTCAATGCCCATAGCGAACTCTGGAATTATAAAGACAAAAATTTTGCTGGATTGGTGATGGAAGATCTTTTGAATTCTGATAAATTGGAGCTTCTGTATAATGAATCCAACATCCCAACTTATCTACATTATAACGGTACTGGAACTAATCTAGACTTGACTTTTGCCTCTGCAGACATTTCCGATGTCGCAGAGAGGGAAGTAATTTACGATCCTGGTTCTGGCCACCGCATGATTGTTACTACTTCACCTTTAACACTAAAAAATCACTCGGGAATTCTGTCAGGCACAGATGGAACTTTACTAAAGCTAATTGGAATGCCTTTACTCTAGATCTTGAATGTATCTTCGGTTCTTCTAGTTTCTGTGAAGCAGGCGAGTGTATTGATTGTGCTTTTTCTAGATTTACAAAAATTATTTTCGGTACCGCAAAAAAGTGGATACCAAGAGGCAAGCAATTTGAATTTAAACCTTTCTGGAATGAAAATCTTGCCATTCTTAAAGAAAAATGTTTTATGACTCGTACTACTGTGGAACATTCCAAAATGCCCGAGGATATTCAATATTGGAGAAGGTGTGTTGCTATCCTTCGTAAAGAAATTCTTTCTGCTAAAAGAAACTGCTTCAATGATTTCATTTCTAAAATTGATTATAGGAAAGATGGCAAAAAAGTTTACAACTATGTGAACAAATTATTGAACAGTAAGATTGCATCGACCAGAGAACCGTTGAAATTTGGTATTCGTGTTTTAACTGATGACAGAGATATTTCTAACGCCTTTAATTCCTTTTATTCTTCTAGACAACGCTTGAGGAGCGAGCTTAAGACCCAACAGAAGTTTATTGGACGGGAATTCCGTCACTCCGCCTCTTCCTTAAATTGTGGACACGAGATTTTTTTACAAAAACTTTAGTATGGTTGAATTTATAGAGGCTGTTAAACGCGTTAAGAGTGGCAAGAACCCGGGTCCAGATAATTTCCATCTTGAATTCCTGAAACATTTTGGCCGCAATGCAATCTCTGTACTACTAGAGGTCTACAACTACAGTTGGAACACTGATGTTCCAGCAATTTGGAAAAAGGCGGTCATTGTACCTATACTTAAAAGTAATAAACCCTCGGAAAATTTAAATAGCTATCGACCTATTTCTTTGACAAGTATTTTATCTAAGGTCATGGAAAGAATGATTACATCTCGTCTTAGCTGGTTTCTCGAGTCTAATAACCTTTTATCCCCAACTCAGGCCGTATTTAGAAAATGGATGTCTACAAATCAACGAGTCACTTTGCTAAGTCAGTCCATAAAGGACGCCCTCAATTAGAGGTGCTCTGTCTTAGCTTTGTTTGTGGACTTTGAAGCTGCTTTTGATAAAGTTTGGTGACTCAAATGTATCCAAAAATTACAAAACTTGAGTGTGTGCAGTAGTATGATTTTTTGGATCAAGAGTTTTCTTTCACAACGCTTCTGCGCCACTCGTTTTGGTGATTCTGTGTCCAACTTTAAACAAAGTGAAATTGGCTTTCCCCAAGGTACTGTGATCAGCCCTCTTTTATTCAATATCTTTATAAATGATCTACCAGGTATTTTGACTTCTGATGGACTGACTAATGCCGCCCTTTTTGCGGACGATCTTGCTGTGATTCTAAAGAAGAACAGTCCGAGCTAAATACTGTCCTGAATAAGTCTCTTGAGAGACTGGAGGCCTGGTGTTTGGAGAATAATATGACTATAAAATAATTGAAGACCACTAGTCAGTATTTCACCATAAATAGACAAACTTTCACTGCTAACCTTGCTTATAGAGGTTCTCTTTTGCAGCATAATGTTTCAGCTCATCTGGGCTGCATCTTCGATAACAAATTGAAATGGACCAAGCATATTGAACACGTCAATTCAAACGCTAGGAAGAGACTCCCCATTCTTAAAAGACTAACTGGTGCTAAATGGGGATGTGGCAGATATATCCTTATTATTACTTTTAAGACCTATGTCCAGCCGATTTTAAATTATTGTAATGAGGTGCTGGTTTCTGCTTCGAATAAAGTCTTGGGAATGCTTGATGTTTTCCAAAACCAGGTCTTACGCTTGATTACTGGAGGTGTTAAAACTACTCCTGTACTAGCTATACATTTACTTTGTGACCTACAGTCAATGGCTGACCTGATTTGGCAGAATACAGCTTCCTTTATAACAAATTTATTAGACTCCCAAATATTTCCTTTTGGCGTGTATATGACTTTGACAGATCACTTAATTTAAAGACTCAGAAGGGTTTCCTTCAGTGAGTCCGGGAGATTGCTCATTATAATGTTATTAATGACAAGGACAATGAACTATTATCTCACATAAATCCACTGGAGTTTATGGTTCTCGATGTCAGATTGGATTTGACTTTGAACGTGAGGAAAAATGACCTTTGCCCAACTGCTCTTCGTGCCATCGCTTTGGAAACCATTTATACTCGCTATCCCCCGATGAGTGGCTTCGTATCTACACAGATGGTTCCCTTTTAGATTTCAACCAAAAGGGAACCATCGCTGGTGCTGGAGTTTTCTGTGATATTTTTTAATTTTACTTGCATGTCGGCTCTCATACGACTCATTATGACGGCGAAATCGAGGCCAATCATTTGGCCCTTCATCAGCTTTCTCAGATTCAGTATCAGATTCAAGTTCTGCACTTCAGGCCTTGGCAAGTAACCAAGACAAACAAAGTTCCCGAGTCCAGAGTTGCAGGGAACTGCTGAACAGAATTCCAACAAAGGTTGTCTTCCAGTGGGTGCCTTCCCGTTGTGGCCTTTGGGGAAATGAAATGGCAGACCTTTTAGCAAAAAGAGGCACGAATGTGTGTTCTCCAAAGATCTACTAGAGACCTGCCTCTTCACTCAGCAAAACTCAAAATTTTTAGGATTTATAAAAAATACTTTTGAGATGCTGCCGCCAGTGCTGCCAAAAATAAATCATGGAGAGTGCTACTAAAACCTAACCGTGTCTCGGACTCTCCTCGTGCGGCTGCTGTGGCTGAGTTTAGATCATAGGTTCCCAAACTTTTTGTCACAAAGACCCCTTACGATGTTTTTCGGTTTTGTGTCGACCCCTACTTACCTAATATTAAATTTTTGCAAATTTGTCAACTTAAACGTTTTTTGACAGCTGGTATAGCACTACTTACATTTAAAAGTTTTATGTTTCTAACTGAAGTTAATCAGAGTGTTTAAAACTTAAGAAACACATGGAAATCAGTTAAATTAAAATTTAATTAATATATAAAATAATTGTTACATAAAATAACTGGGCAAAAAACAAATGTTTTTAATGGGTGGGATGAATCTGGTGCTTCAAAAACACATTTTTAACATTTGACATCAATCTTTTCAGATTTAACCCTCAATCTCCTTGGTTAGTAGGATCCAATCTTTCTTTTTTTCCCCTTCTGTTTTTGTTTTGGTGATTGGCAACCACACTCTGAAGCTCCTCCTCTAGAAAAAGCAATTAAAAACTTTCTTAAGATGTTCCATAATTCGAAATAAATAACAGATATATCTTCTTAAAGCCAAAATTGCTGGGATTAGTTTCTAAACTTTACTTTAAGATCTTCGTTAGGTCTATTAAAATCAGTTCCTTTTGTAATCAGACATTTTTTTCTTTTTGCTTTTTTTTAATGTGACAGATTGGCATTTCTGGCAGATTGTGAAAATTGTGAAAACTGTTAAAATTCACGACGTCCAGTTTTATACTCCTTTAGCTTGTTTCTGGCAAGAAACACTGAAATGATGGACCTTTTTTAATAAAATGTATCCTGTCGCCTTGTAAATGCAAATTAACCTCAGTAAATTTAGTAAATAAAGCTGTTAAATAGGTAAATATTGTTTACACTTCTATTTTCTATTAAAATTAGTCACAATTTGGTTTAAGCTATCGTAGACCCCATTTAGACCTCATGGACCCCCAAATTATTTTTTTGCGGTCGTGGACCCCTTGCTGGTCGTCATAGACCCCTGGGGGTCCATATGGACCCCTTTGGGAATCACTGGTTTAGATAGTTGACTGGACTCGACTGCCTTTGCGCTCATTTGTTCCGTTTTAAACTGATTGTCTCCCCTTTTTGTGTTCTGTGTGCTTCTGGACAAGTCATGGACGCTGTTCATCTTGGCGTGTACTCTGCGCTTAAGAGTTTGGACTATATTGTAAAAAAAATATTGGAGAGCTCGTTGCCTAATGACCTTATGATCAATGGCCAGGCATTTGATAAATAATAAATAACTTGTTTATATTTTACTAAAACTGCGCATGCGTTCTGAAACCGGCTATATCTGTCAATCATTTCTTAACCCCCCCCCCCCTGTTGCTATAGTAACGAAGGGCTACCTTTTAAAAACATTATCACCTTTGACGTCATCCGAGTTGCAAACAACGCCATCTGTTAGATAAAGGAGATTTTTTTGAAAATTGGACGACGCTTCTAATTGAAACTGTAAAACTCTTTACTGTTTCAAATAATTTTTTTTTTCAATACCTTTTGAAATACTTTTGATTATTTTCTTCCAAAAAGAAATTTAATGTGAGAAATTGCGTTGTATTAAAGAATTTTATTGTGAGTTTGTAAAGATTACCGAATAATGTTGCATATACTAAAATATTTTAAATGTGTTAGGTCTCATAAAATTTCATTATTTTGATTCCAAAATAAAAAAATTGTGAGTTGTAATTTATTGTGAAAAACTGAACTAATGTATTTTAAGCATCATTTTTTTAGGATACTCATTTTCTTTTGTACATTTTAGATAGCTCTCGTATTTTTATGTAGAAAAATATTACAAAAAGCTTTTCCTACCAATTCAGTTTGGAATATTTTGTATACTTACTGCATTAATTTATGTTCATACACAGCTTGAATTATAAATATAATTTCATATTTAAAGAAAGTTATGAAATTTCCAATTAATTGTTGGGTGAATTGTATGGAATACTTCTCAGACTCATTAATTTAAGAAATTTATGAAAAAATAATTAATTTGACATTTAGGAAAAATAGTGGTTATTTATTAAAAATGTGTAAGAAAATCCTTGAACTTGACAGGCTCTAGGACTTATGACTCTTTATGTGCTAAAGCATCTTTTACTGCTAAATTAAACAGCCATCACGTTGCTCCAAAGCGCGACGTAAATAAACAATCAATTAGTTTTTAAGAAATAAGTATTTTTGAACTGTACTATACAAGGTTTATCAGTACAACGGTTACAAACTTTCAGGACAGATAGAATACACCTGAAACCGGGATAAACATTAAGTCGATCGCGATCGACTTGTGGATTATTTTCACGAAGACCTAAGACGCGCTTACTAAAAGAAACGTATTTGCAGGGACGTCTTAAGGCTTTGGACCCCGACGCAAATGTAGGCCGCACCTATGACCCACATAAAAGTACAGTACATAGCATACGTTGTCAAATACTCGTACCTAAGCAAATAAATATGTACACATTTACTTATAATCGCACTGACCGGCTCGACCGCCTTTTGACTTAATGAGTAATGTTGGTGCATGGTGGTAGGCCTAGGCCTACACATGGATCATGGTCATCACATGTAGCCAGTTGAACTATCGTCTAAAATTTCCAGTTTTTCGGATAATACAACCAAATATAACATTTTTTTATTGAGAACATTTATGAACACCGTGTACCACAAAGTATCACCTAGGGGCTTACATTACAAAGGAAAGAAAGCAGGATTACAACAAAAACATCCATTTCTTCTCCGGGATTCGAACCCAAGCCCTACAGCACCGCAGTCAGCGTCTTTAACCACTATACCGGATGTGCGGCTGAAAAAAATATTTCATCTGACAGTAGAAGTTATTCGAATCATGATCTTATTACAGTAGAGAATCGGCTTTTCACAATCCATGCGACTACATGTAAACGACATATGTACTAGTATTGGAAGCGCACGATGACACCTAACAGATTCTATGCCAGTATAGGGGGAAAAAGTGATTACCACAATGTGCTAACCGTAGAAACGGGTTTTCCCCCACACACCAACTAAAAGAGAAAATTCATGTATTGATCAGCTCTTCCCATGATAACACAGGGTTGGCTACTGAAAATCACCCCACAACCCCGCGCTTTCGCGGAATTAGCCTCTAGTATTGACTATGTTGCGCATTGGCGCGGGACCCAGTAGCGAACATTGTAAGGCCCTTTACGGTAATTAATTTAATACCATACATGCAGAGCCGGACCGTGACCTTTGAGGGCCCTGGGCTAACGATATATGGGGGCCCCTAAATAATTAAAAATTTTGCCTTTTTCCTAAAAAATTATTGTGCGGAAAAATGTAAAATAGATGAAACTTTAAGTTTTTTACCCAAGCAATTTAAATATGCTATAAACAATAACATAATTTACAAAAAGAAAAAAATCCTTTCCTACACTTTTATGCTGAATACTCTTTTATTTGCTCATCACATTTTAAGTCTTTGGTGCGATCAATATTAATAGAAAGAAGTGATTAATAATTAAGGCTAGTATTTGTTATTGTTGTCCTATATTTGTTTTCTATGTAGGGCATTTTAGAGTACGCACGCTGCGCTTCACAGCTAGTAATACGGAGAGTTAGAAAAATCTTTAAAATGGCATACAAATTTGGAAAAACCTCAACTAGTTTCTTTTCAAAAATGAAATTGAATATATCACTACAAGTATAGGGCTCTAGCTCAGTTTTCGATCAATTTTTAATTGAACACTTTCATTTACTAAATGTTTGTCTACATTATTTGAATAGTGATCAGTAATAGCGCCTACACTCTCCAGGTTGACGGTTCTCCTTACTTTGATCTTGCAAATCCATCAAAAATTTAAATTCCTTACTGTATTCTGCACATACTTGACTTCTATTTAAATCAAGGATTAGCTTATCTAAAGCTACAATAAGCGCGTCTCTTTTAAATGTTTCTGTCCCATACACAGCTTTTACTGTGAATTTATCTGCAAATTTTGAAGTAACTCGTCTCTAGTTCACATCGCTATATTCTGTTTCTATACTAGGACTTAATTTTTTGGCTGCGTCTTGATACTCCTTTAGTTTTTGATCTGATTCTCATGTCGTACATTCCTTATACAGTTTTTAATTACATAATTAACTTATTCCCTTCACAGATGTCCAAACCCCAAGAATCTGTAATTTTTGTTGAATTAAATCTTTCTAAAATTTCTTCCCAAAGTATAATTAAAATGGCAGTTTCGAGTTTTGTTAATTTATTAAATAAATTTACTGCCTCTTTTTGAAAATCAATGTTCTCACATTTTCCTTGTCACTAAATGTCTTAAGAATATTTATGATATTACAATAATTACCTTTTGAGGCTTCAAAAGGATCGTAGTGACAAGACCATCTGGTTTGACTTTAACTTTTTAAGGTAAATTTAAGTTTTATTTCACGATTTAGAACTTTCTACCTATAGGTCGAAGTAGAAAAGCAAACAAATATTTGTTGCACTAAACCAAAGAAGTTCACGATTTCAGTTGCAACCTTAACTGATTCTGCACAACTAGATTTAGGGAATGTGCAGCACACGGCACATAATTAGCCAATTTATTTATTTTTTCTTTTTGAAAAGCTTGCACACCATTATATGGACCGGACATATTGGCAGCGTTGTCAAATGACTGTCCCCTACAATTATCCAATAGTAGTTCATTTGTTTCAAAAATTTTTTGTAGATAATTAAATATAAATCTGTGTGACTAATAATCTTAATTAATTGAGACACATCATGTGGGACAAATCTGCTGTTTAATCCATCACTATTGAATAGTACTTTGTGTCATTGTTATTTATTTGAGTCTTAATTGCTTAATGGTTTGCTT
>BMAO01031727.1:0-23780 GCA_019973975.1 Trichonephila clavata
CCCCCCAAATAAACCTACATTACTTATTGAAACGAGAGATAGAGATTGAAATCTGATAGAATATTTTATCAACTTTAATTAAACCTCTTGTTATGAAGTAAGCAGAGGGTTGTTTTTACGGAGAAATAGAAGAAGAATTTGGAGGCATACTATTTTCAGTTACAAAATGATGTCTCCAACATCTCCATTTATTCATTTGTTGCACAGTTTTAATGTTCCAGTAAAAATTCAGCGCTTAATTTTGTTCCAGTCAGCGATATTGTTGGGAACTTCTGTATATAAAGAGATGGACACAGAAAAAGAGATATACTTAAATGAACATTCTAAATAGCTAATAAATTTCATTAATTCTAAATAAATCACAAAAGAATAGTAATAAGAAAGAAAAATCAGCAATATAATTACAAATAAGAATGTTTAATTCTTAATATACTACAACATTTAAATGATGCAGGTCCTGTATGAATGACTTCGTTTACTTTACCAAAGTCGATCCCAGGAAGTTAGGTTAGTCGCTTAGGTCAAGGACTCTGCATGGAGTTTCATGAGTTTCGATCCTTATCGAGGATATAGAAACGAAGATTATGAAAGACACAAAATGCGATACTGAAGTATCCGATTGCTCAAAAAACAATTGCGCATACTATCGGTATCACACTCCATGCCTTTCTATTTCATGTTGTTTTCTTTTGCTTACGACCCCTAAAAGCACAAACATTTTAAGCAGCCAAGAATACCATTTAAATAAAAGCAATCTAATATTAGTTTTCATGTTCAATTGGGTGCCCACGTGTGAGCCTAGGGGATAAGGTCAACAACTTGTGACTGTCGGGTCGTGATTTCGAGCCTATTACCGCTGAAGTTTCACCGCTTACACAAGACCGATGCACGTTAAATATGTCGAGGCTTAAACGTCCTGCGTTGGATGCGGTGTTGAAAGTTTGGAGAGCCCACTCATATGTTGTCCTCATCACCTTCCCTGGTTCAAAATTACGAAATCTGTCGTCAATAGCTTTCCTGCAGCTTCAT
Organism: Trichonephila clavata; assembly: GCA_019973975.1. Taxonomy (NCBI): domain Eukaryota; kingdom Metazoa; phylum Arthropoda; class Arachnida; order Araneae; family Nephilidae; genus Trichonephila; species Trichonephila clavata. Next base: position 1,030 of record BMAO01031727.1, read on the forward strand.
ATTGCGAATATTATAACTCTAACACTGAAGTTTAATTTTTAACATAATAAACTAGTCAAAAATAATTTCAAAAGATTTTTAGAATTTTTTTTAAAATATGTTTTTAACGGTTTCCGTGAGTAAAAATTAAAGCTATAAAAAAGTATGATTAAGCAAAATATGACTCCTACACGCATATATTATATATATATATTACCATAATAAATAAGTTATTACATATATATTCAAGAAGAAAAGAAAGAAAAAAAAATGTATCTTTAAGAGAAATTACATGTCAAATTCACAGAAATCACAAGTCAATGCTGCATTCCACAACTTTATTCTGCAAACACTTTCAAATTACTTGGAGAAGAAATGAGTATTTTGTTTCTTTAAATCTAAAAGAATTAAACACTTTAAGAGTTTAATAATAAAATAAAAAAGTTAATAGAAACACGAATTTTAAAACAAAATTAAAATTATGAAATTAGAAAGAAGTTAGATAGATGGAAGAGAGTTACAAGAGAGATAGAGAGATATAGATGGAGAAAAAGAGATACATAGTTATATAGAGGAAAATTGATATTTAATTAAAGTTATCAAGAGATTGAACTATTAAGAAGAAAGGAAGACTATCTACACAATTCAGGTATTTGTATATTGATAGCGTGTTTTTGTTTTCAAGTTATTAAAGAGATTCAAGTGACTATTAGTCACATAACTACCGTGTAAATCAAATATTAGATTCATTAAAAGTAGATCAATTTATTAGAAGTATTCACGGAACCGCGACTCTCGTTATAAAACCTCTGCTCTCTACTTGGAAATAACTTTTATAATCTGATCAAATGATTTGTGTATGAGTTAATTAGTGTGTTGAATAAATAATTAAAAAATATTATGTCGATTCGTCCTTTACTTCCTTCCACAACCTTAGTCGGGTCTCAGAGTAGACAGGGGAGGGGGTTGTAACAAGTATGAAGTTTTCGTCTAGAAGTTGAGCAAATTGCTAACATATATATTTTCCGAAAACTATTGTAGCTTTAATGTATTTGTGGAATGTATGTATTATGAAATGCATTTGTAGCCGGCAATCTGTGTATGTATGAAACGTAGGCATTCTATAAAATGAGTTAGCATTTTACAGAATTCATGGGAATTCGTGCAATAGTCGAAAGAAAGAGAACTAGAAAATAGTTGATACCTAAAAAAATATTCATTAATATCTAATGGAATAAAAATGTTTATCTCATTCTTTGACTCCTGCAATATATAAATGTTGCAGGTTCGCATAGAATTATTTAATTTAATTTACCAAGGTCGCTTGCAAGCAGTCTTATTTGAATGAAAGTTGCCAAATCACCTTGGATTAAATTGTAAGCATGCACATATTCAACTTATAACAGGAGTGGGCAGATTTTTCCAGGGTATGGGCTACTTCAAATTTTTTCAAGGTGTTATGGTGAACCATGTATCAGTGACCCACACAAAGGAGGGGTGAAGGTCCACGAGTTTGGACCCTCCTCCATACTCACGGGTTTTTTCCCCGATCGACTATAATCCAGTGTATGTAGAACGTAAAACTTAATTAAATATTTGGTATTAATAATTATTATTAATTAGTCCTAATTATATATTCAGTAATTTATCTCTTATTTTCTTATTTACCTATACAAATTTTGTTACTGTTCATATTTCCTTATTTCAGCCTTTATTTCTCTATGCAAATGGAAGAGTAGGTTAGTTGTTTAGGTAAAGAATTCGTACCTGGAGTTTCATGAGTTCCATCCTTATCGAGGATCTAGGAACAAAGTTTATGAAAGACATAAAATGCAATATCGAAGTATACAATTGCTCAAAACCCAATTGCGCATACTATCGGTATCACACTTTTATTTAAACGCACTAAAAAGAATAAAGTAAACTTTTTCTTTAAAACTTTTTTTACTATCAACATATAACATCCTTACTGATGTTATATGATATAAAAACTTGTCGCGAAATTTACCTGCGTTGAAAAAAAGGAAATTAAATAACTTGATATGATTGATTTTAATTTTTAAAAATTTCAAACTAAGTAAATACGAGCACTTATATCTTGCGACAAGTTTTTATATCATATAAATTGAACAATGACGTTATAAGTTGATAGTAAAAACGGTTTTAAAGGAAAAGTTTATTTTATTCTTCTTATTTTAACTTTTCTTTGTGTGTGTAGAACATTATTACCCAAGATCTGTATGAAGATTAAAAATATAGGTTAAAAATTACGGATTTTAAATCTTTTTTGTGTGTTTCGTTTAATACCCTTTTTGCGAGAATTGATTCAGCTAAACCAGGGATGGCGAAGAAGCGTTCAATGAGATGAACAGGTTGAGAAACCTGTCCAGAGCGATAACTAAAAAGTAAAACATAAATAAAAATTAACAAAACTTTTTTAAAAACAAACTTTTATTTAAACGTGATAAAAAGAATAAAATAAATTTTTCTTTAAAACTTTTTTACTATCAACTTATCACATTTACAGATGTTATATGATATAAAAACTTGTCGCGAAATTTACCTGTGTTGAAAAAAAGGAAATTAAATAACTTCATACGATTGATTTTAATTTTTAAAAATTTCAAACTAAGTAAACACGAGTACTTATATCTTGCGACAAGTTTTTATATCATATAAATTGTGTAATGACGTTATAAGTTGATAGTAAAAACGGTTTTAAAGGAAAAGTTTATTTTATTCTTTTTAGCGCTCTGAAATAAAAGCTTATTTTTTAAAAAAGGTTTTTTTACTTTTAATTTTTTCCTTTGCATTGTACTCATCCGACATAACTTTGTAGACTGTTTGGGGGGGGGGGGGGTGAAGAAGTTTTAAGTACTGAAAATCAGTTGCATTTGTAATTTAGTTGCTGCTTTCTTATGCATTGCTGTCGTCGCCATGAAGTAAATGCATAATAACTGACTCTCTAAATTGAAGCATTTACATCCTTTTATTTCCTCGATTTCTTAGGTTATAGAACATGAGATTCAAAGATTAATTCACCATGTTTTTAATTCCAAACTTTCGATAATTCGAAAGAATAAGTTCGAGTATGAATTGGAAATTTTAACTTTAATTGGATCCCTTTAATCTATTTTTGAACATAAAAATAAAATAGATCTAGGCGAATAAACTATTTATTTGGTATTTACTTTTCCTTTTTAACAAAGAAATAAATAATAACAAATCTCAATTACTCTTGATAACTGATCTTATAAAATAAGTCAACACAAAATGCATTTTCATCCATTTTAAAATATTACTCTAGAAAGCATTATAGGCATATCATGCTAGTTAAACTAAAATTACTACTTAACTAGTTCTACAACACACAAACAATTTTAATTTTTTTTTGAAAAAAAAACCCGATTATATATTCGTATTTAAAATACTTCATTAAGATTGTAAAGAAGAAAATTTACTATCTCCACAGGATGTGATTTGATCACGTTTTATCCATTTTACAATTTCAGTTGTAATAACCAAATTGTTTATGCTTTAACACATTACCTTACTAAAAACTATGAGTGAATACAGAGCAGTCAAGAAGAAGAATCAGAACTCTTCTGTTCATGCATGTCAAGTTAATTGACCGCTTTAAGGAAATTCTTAGTAAAGAAAGTATACAATTTCGAGTAATTAGAATGTTCTTCTACAGGAAGAGAACTTTTAACAATAAATGGACTAGGAATTGTCAAAGCCTTTGAATTACACATATACAGATGCTGTGAAGGAGAGAATCGGCATTCTATAAAATGCTTGGATAAAATACAGAACGCCAGAATTCAACTTTGCCCATAACATTTATATTTTGTAGTAAAGAATAAAATTCTGGAAATTTTAGTATCAGAGAGAATATTAAAAGTTTTAATTATGCAGTGGTAACAGTATATATATATATATATATATATAATATATATATATATAAATTTATATATATATATATATATATATATAAATATATATATATATATATATATATATATATATATATTCGAATATTTTAGAAAAATAGGCATCTGAATATTCCAAAAAAAGAAACTCCAATTAACTCCAAAATATATGGAGAAACCTTTATAGAAATATATCTTAGAATATAGGAGAAAAAAAGAAAAATTCTGATTTTTTTTATGTAAGCAACGTTGATTTAAAAAAGTATTTTGTACAAAGGTATCCATGTATTGAGCGCAGGGCTGATAACCATTGTTTATTGAAAACAAAGAACCTGAATACGGTTAAAACTTTTAAGACATATGGAAAAATAAAGAGAAAGACCGATATATGAGAAGAAAATTGTTACTAGTACTTATTAATTGTTTCTGTCAGTGTACATGGTTTATTAAATGTTTTTACGAAATACAATCTACTTCGAGGATACACGGAATATGACCAACAACACTAGAAACAATCAGGGGCTTAAAACCTTTTATTACTTTCAATTCCTTAATTTAATTTAACTATCATCTTTAAAGGTATATATATATATATATATGAGAAAACAACAAATTAGTTTAAAAAATTACTTTACTTTAGAAATATGCTTTTTTAAAAAAACATTCTATTTGAATAGTTCCAAGTTATCCGGTTTCAAAAAAAAATTGTTTATAAATACATTTCCATTAATTATTGAAAAAGCAGTCTTATCTCACTAAAAATCAAATTCATTACTCTAATGTGAACGATATTGTCATCTTAATGTATTAAAAAAAATTACTTTAGAACTTAAGTAAAAAAAAAATTATTCAGATATTACATAATAAAAATTAAAACTCTGCCTTATTTTCTAAAAGATAGAGAAACAATATGAGTAATGTATAGCAACATAGACTTTTCTATAACTTAAAGAAAGTATTTGTAATAATTTCTTACCATTTTTTTGAAATTAGTTGGGGGAAAAAACAATCGAGGCTATGGAGTCATTTCTTACCTTTTGCGTCTATTCTTGAAACTCCAATTGCAAAAAAGGAAATGGCGGCAAAGTAGTGGACAACATTTTTGAGTAGTGTGCTGGACTTGTTTAGCCTCTGCAGAGCAGGAACGGTGGTGTGGAGCGCCAAATGAAGGATAAATCTGTCAAGACTCTATTGGCGATGTCTAGAAGTTTCAGCAACAACCCTCGACAAAAACAACCCATGATCCTCCAATCTTTCTTATGCCGCAAAATGAAAAGAGAGAGTTTTTTGAAAGAGAGAACTTTTTTAAAGAAATTAAAATCAATAAGAAATTATTTCCTCTTTTTATTCTAATGTCGGTATACCTGTAGTAAAAAACTCCGGAAACATTGTGAAGTCGCGGTAACCCAGGTGTCACGAAATCATCTCCAGCGTTGTTCTGTCGATGGTTTGAGTCCTAGAATCACTAAAATCCCGCCATCTAGAGGGCTGATGCACGTTACATTTGTCGAAGCTCAAAGTCCGATCATTTGAGTGGTGTGGGCACTTAGGGGTGCCTTCTAGGGTTTCGTCCTTTTCACTTGACCATGGCTCAAAATAACGAAGTTCGTCACCAATGATATTCGTGTCGCTTAAATGTGCGACGCAATTTAAAACCAGATTATCAAATTGCAAGCATTGTTTCTAGTATGCAATTCTTTTACAGAACTCAGGCCTAATACACACACCTACACAGGCGATCACGCGTGAAAAAGAATAAAAAAACATTGCAAATACATAAATTAAAGCATATTTGCATATTAAGCTTTACAGCCTTAAAACTTTAGATTTAAAAACATTAAAAATATCTTCAGAAAACCTGCTAAAAAATTTTATGAAACTTATGTGGTGAGAAATCATGAATATACTTCTTTCCGAGCTCTACAAACCGGTTACCGGCCAAGGCTGTCCCAGACAGCTTACACCATCTTGATCTATTCCCATGCTCTATTTTTCCTTCTGTTCACTCCCAAATCCTTCAATCACTTTTCTACTTCATCCATCCAACTTCTTCTCGGTCTTCCTCTTTTCCTATGGAGTTTGGAAAGACATATTCTTAAACGGATTTTTATTGCTTTATCGAAATACATGTTCCATCCACTTTATTTGGAAAGATTCGATCACTTAGACTATGTTGGGGTCTCTGTATTTCGATAGCAGTTCATGGTTGTATTGTATTCGTCAGATTGCTTTTTATCTAACTGTACCAAAATGTTTTTCTCTAGATTTCTGTCTCGAAAGTCATCAGTTTCACTTCGTCTTCTTTGTTAATTGTCCAGCATGCGTTGCCGTATAAAACAATTGGTCTTACAAAAGATTGCATAATTGTATTTTTTTCCAATAATGTATTTAGATTTAATTTGGTTTCGCAATTAGTGATGACATTTGTTAACCATCTTGATTCTATTTTTGATTTCAATTTTTATGCCACCACTATTATTTACAATGATGCCTAAGTACTTAAATTTAGTCACTTGACCAATATACTGACATTTTATAAATTTTTTCTTAAATAAGCAAATGTTTCTTGAACTTCTTAATGGTATGGAAAAAGGATAACGAAGTCCTACATTCCTTTCGTAAGATTCACAGAATTTTTAGCTTAAATTCTTTAGCACTAGCGAGAGAGAAAAAGAGATCGTTCATTTATATCCACACATTATCTTTTAATAAAAGAACCTTATCTCTCCAGTAGCAACCTGTAGCGACATGTGCACAAGCAGGTACGTCTTAAGACTTCTTGAGGCCTTGGGCAATAGCCATAGCCTTCCCGCCTATTGTGGTAAAATCAAAATGATCATATGATCGGCTTATATTAAATTATAGGTAAAGTTTAAAAATATTGTTTTATATATATTTAAAGTGCTCACTTATAGAAAATACATCGCAGACCAGTAAAATACAGAAAAGGTTGAACCACGTTACTGTTTTGTGAGTGTTCTAGCTTTAAACTACATGCAACAATTTCCTATAAAAAATGAAGGCTTATTGATATATATAGGTATTCATAATACATATGTATATATACGGAGGCAATATGTTTAAAATTTCTTAGCGATTTCTTCAGAATAAGCAAAAATCATCTAATATATACTGCTGTTGTTAAAAAATGAATCATTAAAATTAAATAAAATTTAATGCACAAACGACTTGTATTAGTACAAATAAATGAAGAAATTTTCAAAACATAAAAAACAATATTAAGTGTCCGAAATCAGTATTAAGTGTAGCTACTACGCTCTCTAAGTGCTTCTATTCGGCGTGGCAGATTTTGAATGTCTGGTTGTGGAAGGGAATTCCATATTGCTTTTATGCGCAACAAAAGTTCGTCTTTTGAAGCTGACGCGGATCATGAGTGAGACACTGAACAAACAAATCCCACACATGCTTAATAGCCCGCATAGCCAGTGAATAAGCAGGCCAAGGAAAAAAATACATGTGTTGGGCTGAACAGACGTCTCGAACAATCTGTGTGGGTGTGCATTATCCTGCTGAAAGATAGCTCCAGGGACGCCTTGAAGTAAGGGAATGACTTCGGAATGTAGCACTTCACGAACGTACCTGTTGCTATTGAGATTACTCTCAATTCGTAGTAAATCGGATTGCCCATGATACAAATTGGCACCCAAACCAAAAATCTACATTTTAGACAGCAATTTTGCTCGAAAACGCACTCTGAAAGGCAGCGTTCACCGGCATAGCGTCTAACACGAATGCGTTCATCATGGTCAGGCAAATTGAAGCGTGATTCAACTGAAAAGACAACTTGTTACCAATCATCTTGTCAGGCTCCGTGCTCATGAGCACATTGCAGACGCAGTAATCGATGGTTTGCCGTGGGGGGGGGGGTTAATGTATAAGGGCCCCCTTGCACGTTATTCACGGAGCACCAGACGTCGACAAACTGACGAGGCCGACATTAGTGCACTTGTAGCTGCCAACTGCCTCGAAGAAACTGTACGGTCATTCGCCACTATCCGGAGAAGGTACCGATCATCACGCGCTGACCTCACCTTCCATCGTCCACTCCCAGTTTTTCGAGTTGTACGGTACTCGTCGGTCCACTGCTTCCAAACTCACATCACTGTGGAACTGTTCCAATGCACACGAGATTCTATTGCGCGATAGGAAAATCCTCCTTCTCTAAGTCCAATAATCCGATATCAATGATGCAGAATGCAGCAGGTGACACACTGCATTGAAAATCATTTACAAGAAAGTCCCTACCCCAGTCGCATAACGTACACTCCCGCAATCCCCGTATCCTTGTGTCCCAGTGTTCTATGGGGCCCAAAGCCTGACTGACACCAAGCAAACCGACTCTACTACTTTATATTTCAAAAGATTTCTATTCCAGAAAAAAAGGTAAAATATTTATGAACACTGAAAGAATAGAACATCTTAAAAAAATTTCTGTATAATTTATTTTCTTCAATTTAAATTAGTAATGATATAAAACTGAGGGAAAATATTAATAACAAATTTTAAAAATTATTTTAATATGCTGCAAAATTATTCCTCCTATGTAGAAAACATAAATTTAAAAAAAGGAGATATTTTCAGAATTAAAGAATTGTAATCCATTGTCTCCTTCTCTCTTACAAATATAGACACCAAACACACAGACATAAAATTCTCACGTGAATTTAATGAGAAGTTTGCAGAGTCTGATGGTGCAAACTCAGGCGTTGTCCTCGTCAATTGATCGTGGTTCAACTGTACGAATTCCAAGTTCAATAACTATCGTGTTGCTTGAAAAAGGGGATCATTAGTAAACAAGCAATCATCATCCGATGTTCTATATGTCAAATAATAAAATATTAAAAAAACAAAAGTAAACAATTTGTCATTAATGAGAAATCTTCAAATAAAGGCACAGGCCCACGAGGGGCTGTCTTGCCACATATAATGATGATGATGAAAAATTTAAAAAGGGAAAATAAAATTCATAACGTATGATAATATGAAGATTTTCACATATTTTAAAAAGTATTTACTTACCATATTTTCCATAGCAGGTTTCTTAAATTAATGATTACACAATCCCTTTCAAGTAGAAAAGAAAGAAGTAAATTGGAGCATTGATCTGAGCTACGTGTCAAATTCACGGAAATCACAAATCAATGCTACATTCCACAACTTTGTTTCTGCAACTCCTTCGAAGGACTTGAAGAAGAAATGGGGTATTTTGTTTTATGAAATCTAAAAGAATTAAACACTTTAAAAGTTAATAATGAAAAAAAGCCAATAGAAATACAAATTCAAAAACAAAATTAAAATTTTAAAAGATAGAAGTTAGATAGATAGAAGAAAGATAGAGAAATGTAAAGTGAGATAAAGCGATGGATAGTTATATAGATATTAAATTGAAGTTATCAAGAGATTGAAATATTAAGAAGCACAAGAAAGGAAGACTATCTATTGTTTAGGTATTAGACATATTGATAGCTTGTTTTGGTATTTAAATTATTAAAGAGATTCAAGTGACTATTAGTCACATAATTACCATGTAAATCAAATATTAAAATTCATTAAAAGTAGATCAATTTATTAAAAGTATTCTGCGAACACGCGACTCTCCGTTCCAAAACTCTGCTCTCTCTACTTGGAGATATCTTATTCAATCTGATCAATTGATTTGTGTTTGAGTTAATTAGAGGGCTGAATTAATAATTTAGATATTATCATGTCAAGTCGTCCTTCACTTACTTCCACACCTTTAGGCGGGTCAATGAGTAGACAGGGGAGGGGGGGGGAGTTACAACATGTAAGAAATTTTCGTCTAGAAGTTAAGAAATTGCTAACATATATTTTTTCCGAAAAATAAGAAATTTAATACATAAATAAATCTTAAGAATAGAATATGTATTTGTAGACGGCAATATATGCTTGCATGAAACTTTCTATAAAGTGCATTAGCATTTTACAGAATGCACGGAGGTTTTCAGTAAGTATTAAATAGGAGAATCATTATATATTTTTCTTAGGTATTGTGTATTATAACTAGGATGACAAATGAAGTATTTAAAAACATCATTATAAAACTTCTATTTAAAAAAATCGTTTGTTCTTTAAAAATACATACAATATTCCGAAAAATTATGAAAATGGTCCCACAGAGATCTTTTATTAAAAATCGGTTAAACAAAACTAGAAATCTGAAAAACGTCTGAAGGATAAAAATTGTGTTTCACATAGAAAAAAATAGTAGCTCTACTTTGAATTGCCCTAACAGGATCGTTAAATGAAAGTCAGTAAAATTGCATACTTTTAAAAAATTATTTAAAAAATTTAATTTTTTTTATAAAGGAACAAAGTTATAAATTTATCTTCTTTCCACATGATAAGCTACAATTTCATTTTAAATTACGTTTCATATTTTTTCACGCAAACGCATGTCATATTTTGGGACTTGATGTATCCTTGGCTGTATCTACTGGAGTGAGCAATTGCCTATGACCAGAGAAAAATATTACTTTCGAGAATATTTTCCTTGTTAAGCGAGTTCTTATGACATAAAGTGATTTGTGATCTTCAAATAATTCATTTTAAAATGCCCTTAGAAGTTACAAAACAACAGAAATCGTCCCTTTTAACAATAATTGTAACGAATTTAATGGCAAACTCCTTTAAAAGTCGCCTTCCATTTGGATGTTGTAAGCAATTCGTCGATACATTTCATTCATAGTCGAGTTGTCTGTGACATTTTATAGAATGCCCATTAACTATAGAAATTATTAAGCTTTTCAGCACACATCAAGCCAGCTTTTTCATTGTATAAAATGCCTAAGTAATCTGTAGAATGCCTGAGTTAAACTGTTTTTTTTAAATGTATAATTTGAAGTTAAGAATGAAACTTGAATTCTTAGAACACGAAATGATTGGTGATCTCCAAATGGTTCCCTTAAAAATTTACCAGTGAATTTCGAAGACAGTTAAAATCATCTTTCCTCACTCTAACTATAACATAAACTTGCTTGAATTCACGTGCATTGAAATATGATTTTATAAATGATTCGACAATGTATTTCATCGTTTCATTATTAAGAGACATTTTATAGAATACCTTGAAAAAGTATAAGTTATTAATCCTTTCATACACACTGTCAGCCACTTTTCGGCTACAAAATGCTTAAGTTATCTATAGCATGGCGGATTGCTGGTGACATATATAATTTGTAGCAAAAACTAATTCTATCATTCTATTTCACGGCAGAATGCAGTTGCACGTGCTCACTCCATGGCGCAATACTCCCTACTGACGTAATCGATTAAGGCGAAACTGGCTACTTGGATAGAGGAGGTGTGTGAAAGGATTTCTCCAAAACAGATCTTTCCAAATCCACTCTGTTTTCAGGCTACACACTTAGTCTCGTTTTATTGTCCCACACCTTACATTACTTACTTTAACAGAATGCTTTCTTCAAAATTTCTCTGTACTTCATTAAAAAAAATATTTTTTTTTCAAAGCAATAGCACTTAGCAATCCATCTATACAATATTATATATTTCCAAAACAACGGAACAGTTAAAGGAGAATAGACAAATAGAAACTTTGAAGGAAAAAAAAGTAAATTGTTAACAGGAATTATATCTATTAGGATGATGTTCTACAATCCTCATTAACTGTCTGGTTTTCAAAGACCAGCTTGACATATAGTAACTTCATATTGCGGGGCACAATAGTAAGTGCTGTGCATTCAAGACTGACAATGACAGCGGAAATAACTTCAAAGCCCTGCTTCAGTTGTAGATCATTTAGCGTTACCCGGGGTGCACCACGTGGAGGTGATCTACATTACACCCCATCCCCCTCCCCAAAAAAATCACATTTCTAACTGAAACGACAGAGAGAGAGAGAGAGATTTATGCTTTTTAATTAAATCTCTTCTTGTTATGAAGTAAGCAGAGGGTTAATTTTACGGAGATATAGAAGAATAATTTGGAGGCATACTGTTTTCAGTTACGACAGCATGTCTCCAGCCTCTCCTTTTGTTCCTTCGTTCCACGTTTAATGTTCCAGTCAAAATTCAGCTCTAATTTTGTTCCAGTCAGTGATATTGTTGGGAACTTCTGCATACAAAGAGATAGACACAGAAAAAGAGATATACTTAAATGAACATTCTAAATAGCTAAAGAAAAGACATTAATTCTAAATAAATCAGAAAAGATAATTACAAGGAAGAAAAACCAGTAGCATAATTACAAATAAGAATGTTTAATTCTTAATATACTACAACATTTAAATGATGCAGGTCCTGTTTGAATGACTTCGTTTAATTTACCAAGGTCGATCCCAGGATCTTTATACACTTAATAAGAATGTTTAAAAAGGCAAAATTTTCCAAAAATATGCTCCTGTTTCCAAGGAAAATGGAGCTATAATAAAATCTCGTCATTAAAAAGAAATATAAACAACGACAGCCTAAAAATATAAGGTGAATATAAGAAAAAGCTAGGTGCCACAGTGTAATATAAAGTTGCAAACACACAGTATATTGGTAAAAGTCAAAAAAATTATTTAATGCAAGTGCCTTTTTTTAGAACAAGGCTAAATAAGGCTGTAGTACTTGGCGTTATGCAGATTCAAAATCAACTGCCATATTGCCAGTTACCTCATTCTACCCCTCTCCTTTAAAAGATATTTTAATTAAATATTTTTTAAATCTGAAAGAGAGAAAAAACATCTTATAAAAATTAGCAATGATTTTAATTAAAGCATTTAATATCTTCCTACGGTTAAAACTAATCATAAATTAAGTATAGACAAAAATAACTTAAAGAAATAAAAAACTTATAAAATGTTACTTTACCTATCTCTTCATCATCAAAGAGACGACAGCCCAGGGTAGGCCTTAGTCTTCCTAACAGCTTCATTCCAGACTGTCCTGTTCTTGGCCCGTTTCTCACATTAATAGTATCCATATCTTTTTCTAGGCAATCGAATCACCTGGCCACAAAGATCTCTTTTGTGACTCGACTGTTGTCAAAATTTTACGTTTAGAAAGCCTAAATTGTATAAAAAGTATTTGTGTAAAATCAGTGCTAAGCAGTTAAAGTAGTTTTCCTCTTTTACAGACTCTGAAAAGACTCATGGAAAAATTGGAATATTTGCCATGCTATTCAAGATCGCTTAATTGCCCTTAATGAAAAAACTCTACTAGAACATGTATTTCAATCAGGATTATTAATTCAATTCAGTTTACAACATATTTATGGGGGGGGGGATTTTCTCGGCCCTTTTTCAATTCCTTCTGTTAGTTCACACTTTCTCTATATTTATGTATATATATTTATCTTGTGTGTTCACAAATTTTCAATCGTTAATAAAATGCATTTTAAAGCACCCAATTGAGCTAAAAATTTGATGAACACGCTTATTTTGGATGACAATACATTCATTTAATTATAATTAATAAAAATTAATCGGTTAAAATTAATTATACAAAGAATTACAAGTACCGCCACGTTGGCATTATTTTTGGTGAATTAGCGACCATTTTGGCGACTTGTGTCAGAACTTGAAAGGTTTTTCTCACATTTTAAAGCAGTCATTTGAGATAAAATTTTCTATACAGTATTGTTTAGGGTAACAATATATTTTAACTATAATTAATTAAAATTATTGATTGAAATTAATTTTTATAGAATTATAGATATAGCCACATTGGCTTCATTTTTAGTGATTTGAATCAAAACTTTAAAATATTTCCTTTTCTAACGTTTCAAAGTATTCAATTGAACAGAAATTTTATATACGATAATTTTGGAAGACAATACGATACTTTAATGATAATCAAAACAAATTAATTGCCAATTAATATTGTGATTTTGTCATATTTATATACATATTTATATTAATTTGTAACTATTTAAATAAAAGAAACTAAATTTTTCTTTTGTTGATCTATGTAGGAATTGACTTTAATTTTTTTATACTACTTGTTTATCTTTAAAATAAATGTAGAAACCGTTTAGAAAGCGTAGAACCGGAATTTAGATTGCATATTTCATATATTACCCCTGATACAACAGCTCTACTGAAAGAAATGCAGCGCATCCTTCTCATCAAAAATTTAAATTAATATAAATAAGTACTCTTTGAAAGCAATATTTTGTAATAGATGCTTAATATTTTCTTAAAGGAAAAAAATAGTTATAAATATCAGAGGAAGCCTTAAGATGATGAAGGAACTTTAAAATAAGTCAGCCATGTTTTGGGAGTCCGGGAGAGGTGTTCAAAATTGTGGAAGTCAGCGATGTCCAGCTGATACATAAAGGAGGGGGGGGGGTGAAGTCTTGGCTATCGAAAGTTTTAGAACCACTGCATAAGGATAAATAATATGAAATTATAAATTTGTTTCGAAAGAAAATATTTTAATTTTAATGCAATAGTCGAAAGAAAGAGAATTATAGAAAATAGTACATATCTCTAAAAAAGAATCATTAATATCTAATGGAATAAAAATGTTTATATCATTCTTTGACTCCTGCAATATATAAATGTTGCAGAATCACATGGAATGGCTTAATTTAATTTACCAAGGTCGGTTGCAAGCAATCTTATTAGAAAGAAAGTTGCCATATCACCTTGGATAAAATCGTAAGCATGCACATATTCAACTTATATTAGGAGTGGGCAGACTTTTCCAGGGTACGGGATACTTCAAATTTTTTCAAGGTGTTATGGTCAACATTGTATCATTGACCTCCACAAAGGAGGTGGAAGGGTCCACGAGTTCGGACCCTCCTCCATACCTCACGGTTTCTTTTCAATCGATTAAAATCCAATGTATGTAGTACGTAAAATTTAATTAAGTATTTGGTATTAATATTTTTTATTAATTAGTCCTTATTAAATATTCAATAATTTATCTCTTACTTTTTTAATTACCTATACAAATTTTGTTACTGTTCTTATTTCCCTATTTCAGCTTTTATTTCTCTATGCAAATGGAATTTCAAACAAAACACACGCCGTTATAATGGTTTACTTAAACTGCAATGTTCTGCGTGGATACCTGAAATATAAGACAAACAACTCTACAAACAATAAGGTTTCCAATTTTTTTTACATAGACGATTCTCCAATTCATACTCCAATTACCAAAGTCGATTTCAGGAAGTTTAGTTTGGTTGTTTAGGTGAAGGACTCGTGGCTGGAGTTTCATGAGTTCCATCCTTATCGAGGATCTAGGAACGAAGTTTATGAAAGACATAAAATGCAATACTGAAGTATACAATTGCTCAAAAACGAATTCCGCATACTATCGGTATCACACACCATGCCTTTCTATTTCATTTTGTTTTCTTTTGCTTACGAACCCTAAAAGAACAAAACATTTTAAGCAGTTAAGAATACCATTTAAATAAAAGCAATCTAATATTAATTTTCAAGCTCAATTGGGTGTCCGCGTGAGCCTAGTGGTTAAGTTAAAGGACTAGTGGCTGCCAGGTCGTGATTTCTAGCATATTACCGCTGAAAATTTACCGTGCACATAAGGCCGATGCACATTAAATATATATGGAGGCTTAAACGTCCTGCCGTTGGTGCTGTGAGAAAGTTTGGAGAGTGTCCGCTCATATGTCGTCCTTGCCATCTTCCCGTATTTCAGAACTACGAAATCTGCCGTCAATAGCTTTCTTGCAGCTTCATATTACGAAGTTAATATAAATCTCTATCACTGAAGTTAAATTTTAATATGGTAAAACGAGTCGGAAAATAATTTCAAAAGATTTTTAAAAAAATTCTGACTAGGCTTCTGTTGAGGTCTGTGTTGTTTACAAGAAATATAAGGAAATACTTTACACATGGCAACATAAAATTTTATACCATGTAGCAAGGTATTTCCTGTTATTTCTTGCTAGTACTTTTGGAGGCCACTGCTGATTAACCTTCAAAATCGCCAATGAGATTTCATAAAAGGAGAATAAAAGATCCTGAAAAAAGTTTTATAACAATAAAAATGAAATCAACTGTGTTACAAGGCTACACATAGGAATTTTAAATTAAAAAAAATGTTATTGATCTTGGTCTAGGAGAAGAGTTTGTTAATACGATTTACTGGTGCAAGGTTCATACTTCACCACGATCTTTTTCAAATTTTGAGTGAGTTAGTGAGTGAGTTGTGAGGAATGCCAAAAGATATACAGCAAGAGCCAGTTTGCTATACTGCACCAAATATTAGTTAAACTCATCTACAGGGAAGCATGGACCAAAGGCAGCGAAAAGGTATCCACAGGACACCATTTTCCTCCTTACATACGGGTTCATAAGCGGGTGAGTCAAAACAAATGTAAAACTTAAATATCAAAGAACTAGAGCATATATTGTATAACAAAATGGAAACCAAATTAAAGCATAACAAAATGAAAGCTAAAATGTATTATAACAATATATGATAAAACAATCCAAACAATAAAATTTGAAAGTATAGATGCTTATGTTGAAAAAGTTCAACTGCGATGTGTGTCTAGACCTCAAAATAAAAGGAAAAAGGATAACAAGAATAAGGATCGAAAATAGAGAAGAATCAATAGGATCCTACAGAGAAGTTCCACCCAAGTTTACCAAAGAAAATAAGCTACTCTGGAAAGGAAAATTATTTCTAAGGCACCTCGGGATTGTGACACCCTTACTGCTCTGAAGCAGATGAGCCCTTGATGGATACTAGTGGTAAGAGCAAAACACTCAAATAACATGAAAATATGGAAAGGAGAAATTTTATCATATTAAAGAGCTGAGCTGAGAGGTAGGCCTGAAAATGCAGGGAGTCGTGAAACGGGCGTGACACCCGTGATTACCAAAGAATATAAGCTAATCGGGAAAAGAAAAAGATCACTATGGCACCTCGGGCTTGCGACACCCTTACTCATCTGAAGAAGGTGAGCCCCCTGAGGGGTAATAGTGTTAAGGAGCAAATACTCAAAAAACATGAAACTTGGGAAGGAGAAATTTTATGATATGAAAAGAAAACAGAAACCTATTCATTTTATTTATTTTAAAATATATTTAAATTTTGTATAAAGTAATATTACACAAAATTATTTGCAATGCATATCTTACCTCTGAAAAGAGAATTACTGGAAACCATTTGGATCTTTTTGTGAAGGGAATCAGGTGAGAGGAAGGTTAGAAAATGCAGAAAGGCATGAAATTTTTTGTTTAAATTATCAATTACCTAATAACTAAATATAGTTATATTGAAATTAAATTATATTTTTTTTCAATGCTCATCAGAAGTGTGCAATTGTATCACTTATTTCAAAACATTAGAGAAAACGTTTAAATTTTTGATAAAAGAGTTATTATTTTCTTTTTCATGAGACATGATGTAAAGAGATATAAAATTTCATAAACAAAAAAATACCGTTTAATGATATAAAATTTGAGAATATAAGTAATAAAATTTAAGAGATCACTATAGAAACTAATACTTTGAATTATTAAAAACATTAAATTATACAATAAAATAGTAATGAACTTACTTACCTTTCATACCTACATATAAGGAAAGAGACACAGGAAAACACATATGCTTAAATGAAAGATCCAAATAAATAAAAAAAATTTCAATTCAATCTGAACGAATCACAAAAGGAGATAACCACAAAGACGTATCACTAATATATTTTTAAGAATATTTGTTTCATATTCTTTAAAAACATCACAATACTTTAGTGACATTTTAAATTAGAATGATTTGAATTAGTTTACCAAAGCTTAAGGCAAGCGATCTTATTGAAAAGAAAGCTGCTAGTATACTTTAGATAAACTCATAAAAATGAAAATATATGATTTATATCGAAAAGTTTCATTACATTTCATACAAAAAAAAATTTATATAAGTGTTTTTATTTCTCTAATTTTTGTTTAAGTTTAAACAAATTTTCAGGCATTTGGGATTCAAATTTAAAACATAAAGATCTTCTATTGTGTAAAAATATTATAGATGTAAAACACTATTATTATGAAAACAATATGAGAAGTTCTTTAAGAATTGTAATATAAATTTTTAAATAATCAAACACACACGCAGACTTTACAAATATATATATGTAGCGAGAGAAATCTATTTCATTCATTACTTACCATTTCTTTTGGAACAATCTGAAATATCAGAAGATTGTAAAAGAAGCAAAATGAGGTAGTTGGTACAATGCAGTATCAAAATCAACTTCAAAATACCAATACCTCACTCTAATTCATTTTACACCACCCATCCAGTACAGTAGATAGTGAGACTGACTGCTATGATGTAGGACCTGGGTTCGAATCCCGCGAAGGCATGGATGTTTGCAAATGTCTAGTGCTTTCGCGGGACGAGTGTATTCTAAATAGCCGTCGAGCTGTAAGATCTCTTGAAAGTTGGTGAAAGGGGAAGAGAGGTGGAAGACCTCTTACCACCTCCAGGGTGTTCTCTCTAAAAATTGTGGTGGAACCAATCCAAAACGTACTGTCACGTGCATGGTGCTTAAAGCTACGGCTAAAGACAGACAGACATTGAGCCTTTTGCAGCAATGATACCGTTAGACAGATGGCGTTAGCAAAATCAACAAGTTTTTTTAATCTTTAAACCAAACAAAAATATTTCCATACTCTGAAAGCAAAAACATCTTTAAATTTGAAGCAAGACAATCGTAGTAAATGTTAGCAAAAATATCTTAAACAAAACATTTTCATATCGTCTTAGAGTTTAAGCTACTAATACGATAATATGTATATTAATATATAAATAATAGACCTATTATACAGTCCTTTTGTTGAAGGTGTGAAACAACATTTAGATAATCTATTAGTATTTTAATCTCAGTCATATTTAGAAAAAAAATTTTAAAAAAATTTGCTTTTACGGAAAAGTAAGTTTAAATCTAATTTTTTTCGTTTTTTTTAAATTTTACTTCATATACTTAAAATAAATCATTTAAAACATATAAGAATCTTAATTTTTTAAATCTAAATTTTTTCGATTTTTTTTTTTGTTTTTGTTTTCTATGTTAATATTTATCTTTAAGCTCATTCCCTCAAAAATTGCACTTTGAGGAAAATTTCAAGTTACAAAATTTCATGACACAGTACATTTCCTAGACCTCCATTAAACATGGTATTAATGATTTAATACTGTTCTTAAATGTCAGAACCAGTTCTTAAAATACAGAAGTTACAATTGATTTTACTAATTCGTTACTGCAGTAGTCTTCAGTCTGTATTCGAATGCAAAATATATTCACATTCTGTATGAACTTTGTACACCCAGAGGAATATAAATCTCATTAACAATTATTCATTAAAACTGGAAATTTTATTTATGCATAACTTTATTTTGAAACACTTTTTAGACTTTTATTATATAATAAATGAATATTATAATTTTTTATCTTTTTATATATATATATATATATTTAATACTAGATGAGTATTCTGTTGTTTACTATCTCGGTTTCCAGGAAATAATTTTAATATTGTTAGGGCAATGCCTTGAAATCTAAATGGATTTCTGATAGAAAACACACCTTTTCACATTTGAGGAAAACAACACCTATAATGAAATTAAAGGAACGACATATCAACAGTGTTGATGTTAAAATCTAAACTTAAGCAAGAACAGATTCTAAATTTTAGGTTGCAAATTCTTTCTCATGTAAAATGCACGGGATTTCTTGCACAACTATAAACATTTTAATCACCATTCAAAACATTGTGTTTGAGTAAAATACATTTCTCAACGTAGCAGCTACAAAAACAAAGTAAACTCACAATATGGAATGCGATTACATTTGGTCACAATAGACATAGAATTCGACAATTTGCGGGGGGGGGGGGGAATTACCAAGTTACCAATAGTTTCACAGTTACCAAGTATAATACATGGGTAGGTGATATTTCAGTCACAAATTAATTTCAACAATGAGTAAATAAAAAAATTAGATTAGAATTTTTTAGTAATAAATACAATATTTTTTTAATTAACTTTACATAAAGTACCTATGGCATGTTGATCTACTTTAGATATTATTTTGGGATTTATTCTTCTAAACATGTCTGTGGAAAAGGGTTCTACGGAAACACTTTCTGGTTGTAGGGGTTCCACGCTACCACCTTCAAGTTCTTGGGGTTCGGTGAGTTGAAAAATCTGAAGACATCTGCTTTACTCTATTTACTTCGGTTTGATTTTAATTTACCTGCCCTCTGAAACAAAACAAGGGCAATTGACAACGGACTTCATCAATTTGGACAAGGGTCTACTGACCAAAATTAAAACTGTGCGTGCACCCTTTCTCCCAACTTCGACACAGCACCAATAGGTGGATTTTGTGTCTCAACAAATTCAACGTGCTTCTCAGCTCCTATACAAATACACCATAACATAACAAAGTACTGAATTTTAACTGAAAATATTTGTTAATATATAAATTTTAGTTTCCTTTTTAGATTGCTTCGCGTTCCTTTTTAATTGTGTACAAATTGGATGGAATTTTTGACGAATATAAAATACAGTTTTGAAGAAAGTGTCATGTTAAAGCAGGGCTTCACAAACTTTCAACACTTGCTACCCAATATTCAATTATGTTTTACATCGCCCCCCCCCCTTTATACAATAAAAATTGTATTAAATTCAATAATACTATACTTTGACGAAAAACTTATAATACGACTCTAACCTCGTTAGTGGTAGGCAGTACGTTAATTACTCTTGGACGTACATATACGTCTTTCCACAGCAGTATCTTTTCTGTGAACTGTGATCAATAAAATTATTCCGAAGCCTTTGGAATGCAATAAAATGATCTTGACAGTGTGTTTTCGCGATGGATTTGCTTATTTTTTCCTTTTCTACCCCCCTTCCTAATGCACGACATACGTTCGCCTACGTGTTTAGCAGTGGCATTCGGAAGTATATATCACGTAATTTTTAATTGGCATTTAAAGGGTTTATTAAAAACTGTACAAATTAACAAGATAAGTGTTCATTTTTGTATATAATTTTATGTATGACAAGCCAATGGGATCATTAATAATTATTGAACTTGTTCTTAACTAACTATTTTTATAAGTTAGTTTACATTGCGTAGTACTGATATATAAGTGTTTTATATTAGTGTAATTTTGTATTTGTTCTTTATTATGTCAGAAAATGTATTTTTTTTGTTTACTTTCAGTGAATTAATAATTTTTTTAAATTTATTTTTTGTTTTCGACTTTTCAATATGCTAGCTCCCCCTTCGTAAGATTGTCCCGCTCTAAAAGGGGGACGCGCCCCACTGTTTGAGAAACTGTCTGTTTAAAGTAATCGAAATTTGTAAGGGTTGAGCATTTAAAACTAAAAAAATAACAAAATAATTACTTACACAATTTGTCTCGACTTTTTTCCTACGAAATGAATGTTATTGCAAAGGAATATTAAGAAAAGTTCAGCGTCTGATAACGTCAAATTTCATACCGAACAACAAACTTTCCTTAAAATGGCTTTGCCGTATTTTCGAAGCCTTCATGTAGTCTTCTTGTAAACCTGCGGAACCACTAAAGAGATTAAAGAGTAGGAGAATAAAGGAACGAAAACACAAAGAGGTTACGCAATACACGCAGTCTTTCAAGAGAAAATACATTCCAAACTTAAGTTAAGGAAATAAAATGAAATAAATAAATGTTCATTTTGCTCTTCGAGAAGTTTTTCTTGATCGGATTTATTTTCGGAAGGTAGAGCTTTGGTGGGTCTTGCTCTCTTGACAGCATTCTTTAATGAGAAAATAAAGGATCACGCTCGTACCTAACAGAATTGTAATTACTGTACTAGATTTTGAGAAGTGTCTTTTTATGGCATTGCTAATATGAGAAAGTATTTCTGGGTATACTCTAAAGCAGTTTTCAGCAACATATGGCACGCATGCTACATGTGGCACGCGGTACGATTTTCACTGCCACTCTGCACTACTCTATAAATTTGTCAATTTTTGAGTGGTTGGAATTTGATAAATTTCTAATGGACTTTCTTGACAAACATCTTCAGAATTATGGACATTGAAGGAAGTATGCAAAAAATCTGAAATATAACTCTAAAGATAAATTTACAGCTATTTTATAAGTTATTGAATGTCATTTCTGGAGAGATTTAATTGTTTGAATAGAGTAAATCGCTTGGCCTTAGCTTTCCACTTTTTGTTCTATATATCTAAGTGAAAAATTTTTAGTAGTACAAAAAAATATTTCAAGTTCGCAAAAATATTGTTTAACAACAGAATGCTTAAAATCGAAGAAATCGAAAGTCACAAATTATACCCCTGATTTTGCAAAAACAAAATAGAGTGGTGCAAGCACTAAGTACATATTAAAGTTTTTGTTTATACTTTTATTTAACTATAATGAAAGGAAATACTTATATTTTATGTTATATATATATATATATATATATATATACATATTTTATTTCAATAAATATGTTTAAAATAACTTAATATATTGTCAATTTAATTTTTTTTAAATTTTTGTTAAAGAAATAGTTATGTTTTATGCTATTTCATTTATTGTTAATAAATATCTTTAAAAGAAACAAAATTAATATATTTTAGAAACGTAAATCTATTTTATTTACCTGTATTCTCTAACTATATCTGCATTATTGCGGAAATCCAAACATTACAAAAATGTCCTACTGTCTGGCACGCGGAATCAAATTGGTAGATTGGTTTGGCACGCCACAGCTAAAGGGTTGTCGATCCCTACTTTAAAATGTCTCCATATCTCATCCACACAAAACTAAAATGTCTAGTGCTTTGAGTACTTGCCTCTCACACATCATTTTC